>CM029788.1:14359822-14534822 GCA_017562165.1 Ectropis grisescens | reverse complement strand
TCATCACGCGTAAAGAGCTGGATCGATTTCGCTGATTCTTTTTTTTTGTGTTTGTTATTGTTAGAAGAAGGATCTCATGAAAGAAAAAAATAGAAAATGGAGCAAAAATTTAAAATTTAAGAATTATTTCACCACCATCACCACCAATCACCATTTAATATGATGATGATTTGATTAAGAGCAACGAGGAGCAACGCAACGATTTAGACTCATCAAGGACGTAACTTTTATCCCCGCGGTGAAATCCAAAGGTTTGTATTATTTGATGCTGATTTGATGTCGAGTAACGCATTGTAAATGGGAGGAATGCGGTCATGGAATTTCTTCTTTGATCATGCCAACATCTGATACAGCGAAGCGTCACTTGAGTCATTAGCCTTTTAATTTTTTTTTCGTTACATGGCGTTCACTCCATTTAAGTGACACAGTAAAAAGTGTACAAACAATATAAAGTGTGTACACTTTTTTTTATTTTCAGACCATATTGTTATCTGTCAAATACCGAAAAGTTAAATCTTTGAACTCCCTCTCATTCTTTACGAAATTGTTGTGCATATGTATGCTGCAAGAACTTAAGGGCGTGTGGGCCGTAATTTTGATTTTTTAAAACAACTTTAAGACCTTTAAAATAGTATATTAAACTCTGAAAAAAAAAAATGTAATAGTTAAGGATCTAATCTAGTGCAATTCGCAGTCAGTAACACGATTTAATAAATTTTACTTGATAGAAAAAAATCCCAAAGTTACCCCTTTTCAAAAGGTTTTTTCAAGTTTATGACTAAACTAATTATTTTTTTTACTAAATTTTTGTACTCAACGAAAGCCACTAAAAAGTTATAGATGCATTCGCAGAGTTTGACTTGATAAAAAGTATCAGTTATTCACTATGTTTTAATATCTACCATATATATAGCGCGCCGTTCGGCAAGCCTGATCAGTCGCGTTTCGGCGCTCACGGACGACGGGCCTGTGCTTGATTTTGCAATTTTGACATCCGATAAATCTTACATATTACGATCACAGTGCCACAGCATAACAATATCAGTAGGTATTACTAGTGAAGCACGCTATGATCTTGATTTTTGATACCGTTTTCATTGGAATTACAAATAGACGCTGATACTAATTAGTACGCCGTTTATTTTATGTTGTAGATCAATAGGGGAGTTTAAAAAACCTGACGTCGATAACACATCAGTAAAAAATTCAATGCGGGTGCAATGGAAAATAGATATATCGGTAAAATATTCGTCCGTCAAATCAGAGATCGGGATAAGGAAATAATGAGAGGGGAGAAATCCCCTGCGTAAATTCCCTAATATAAATGCAATTTGCATTTATATGCAATTTAGGTAAATTCTTTGGTAGTAAGGTACTTAGTACTTGGAAGAAAAGTCCTCACATACAGATTTTACTTTGGAAGAGACTTTCGCGCAAACTATTCAGTTTAGAAAAAAAAATGTTAGGAACTTCAACACAATTTTGAACACCATTCCATAGATATACGTATGGTTTTGTTAGAATTTTTATTTTTTTATACTTTTCCAAGTTTGTGACACCACCAAAATTTTTGGTTTTTTTTTTGTATGAAAATGTTAATATTGTTCATAGAAATTTAGACATTCGACCAAATTTGATAAGAAGCCTTTTAGGCAGTAAAATTACTCGTAGAATTTAATTCTGCACTAAATTTCCGATTCGTATTTCTTATATAAGGTTTAGAATCATTTCCTGAGCATAAAATCACAAAATAATAACAAATCCAGGTGGAGCTTCAAGCGCCAGCTCGAAAAAACGTTTTTGGCTGATATTCTGAAAAAGTTATAAAGCCTATTATTATTGTAGAAAATAAAATTTCCCATCTTGTTGCCAGTAAACTTTTTTTTCGAACTTACCGGTTACGATTTATTGTGTCAAATTTGATGATTACTATGTAAAAATAATAAGATGTGAATTCTGTTCCCAGTAGCATAAACATGTCCCTTTTTTACCGGAATGGAAGAAGGATTATGTTTTTCGCGCGTATCTTTTATGTTTGTAAATCTTTTATTTCCACATATATTATCTTCCAAACGGCTGGATGGATTTTGGTAACAAGGATATTCTAAGACTAGTCTGACTCGCCAAAGTGTCCTTAGATAGTAGGTAATATTTTTTTACGTGTAGATTTTTTTGTAGTCGGGGTTTTTAAATTAAAGTTTTCTATCATATCGCTCGTTGCTCGAATAAACAGCACCGTTCATTATCATGACTGAAGAGTTGAACGAAGAGTTTGGTCTCCACTTTTGTAATAAGAACAACTAAGCTGTGAAATGCATTGCCAGAGTGGGGTTTTGTCGAAGGTTCGAACCTTGGGGTTACGAGGACACTGTGCTTGTTTCTATTAGAGAAACAAGTTCCATCGTAGACCACTACATCCACTATTATCGGCATCATCGCAATCGTATCATTAAATGGGTTATAAATCGTAAACGGTAAGTTTTACAAAAAAAAGTTTACTAGCAACAAAAGATGCAAAATTTTATTTTCTACAATTGTTGTCAAAATATATAGTTTCCAAAATATAGGCTAAAATAGTTTTTTTCAATTGGCCTTTGAAGCTTTACCTGAATCTGTGAGCTTTTTGTAATTTTATGCACAGTAAGTGATCTTTACCTCATAGAAAAAAATTGGATTAGAAATTTAGTGCAAAGTTGACCAAAAACCTTCTGTTTTTACTGGCCTTTCATTACGTTTCAGCACACTCAACTTATAGTGTGACCAAAAAGAAAAGGTTGAGTTTTGTATATCTACGAGTATAGATAAATTTAATATTTCTTCGTTTTACTTCACAATTCACAAAAACAAAATTGTTATCACTAGTATAAACAGTATAAACAAGTCTTGAACAAAAAATGAGTTTAAATTACACAGTCCAATATTTTAATGTTATTTTTGTACTGTGGCACCGATTCCGCGGTCGGTGACGGTCGCGAGAACAAGACAGCGTTAAATGCCTAATTTGACAGAACTACCTGGCCTTAACATAAATTAAAAAAATAAGGCCTTTTTAGAAGTGGTTGCTACAAATATCCTATCTTTTTAGACGTTTTCCGTTCACACCACTTACTAAATAGTTATATTAAGAAAAATATGTCAATAATTCATAGGGTCACGTTGTCTTCTAGTTCGGAGCAGATCTTCTTTTTGGTAACAATTTTTTTTTATCGCATATAGGTCCGCGTTTGACCACCAACTCGCCTGATGGTAAGCGACTTCCTATTTAAATGAATTTATTTATTTATATGTTCTCGTTTTCCAACATTCCACATTTTTTCACCTTTAGTTGCTTGGAAGAGTTCGATTTCACCGATAAGGCCGCTCTTTGTTGTGCAATCTTTACATAATGTGTATAACATTGTACTGTCTCGGAAATTATTGTTATTGTGTGTATTAGTGTTAACATAGTGAATTTACATATTTTATGTACTCGTAGTTCCCGTCAAAAAAAATTTACCTCATTGGAGTCTGGTGTTATCTATTTTCTGTCTCTGAAAATGTGCTTATTATTTTCACATGATTTTCAACAGTTACTTAGCTATGCAGTTTGAGTCTACAGTGCTGGGGCCGTTATAGTCTCTGAACGAGCAGAGATTAAGGTCCCGTAAGCAATTTACCCATATAATACTGCCGATTGTGTGCTGGCAGCCGACCAAGTCTAGATGCAAAGAAAGAATATACTTACTGCATTTTTGCGGGGCAATCCAGTTGTAGTTTAGAGTATCAAGATTTTATTTCGGACTATCTTGATTTCCATAAAGGCTTGTGTTTTGACATATTGCATAAATTTGACATACTTTTTGTATGTAAGAGTCTAAATGGTACTGTATTGAGAAATTCCGAAAGCACGTGAGACTCTATTGGAATGTTTTGAGATATAGCAAACTGAAAACTTAAGTAACGGAGTAAAATGAATCCCTTAAGGCCAGGTAATTCTGTCAAAGTAGGCATTTCACGCTGTCTTGTTCTCGCGACCGTCACCGACCGCGGCATCTGTGCCACAGTGCAGAAATAACATTAAAATATTGGACTATGTAATTTAAACTCATTTTTTGTTCAAGATTTCTTTATGTTTGTTTGTTTATGATTAGAGTTTTGTTGCTATATAAACGAAGAAATATTATATTTATCTATACTATTACTATACGGTAGGTATACAAAACTCAACCTTTTCTTTTTTTGGTCACAGTATAAGTTGAGAACGGCTTTTCCAATTTCATGCATCTTTTTAAAATGTTTCCTAATAATTCACAAGTTCCTAACAATTTTTTTTCTATGAGGTAAAGATCACTTACTGAGCATAAAATTACAAAATGCTCACAGATCTAGAGCTTCAAACGCTAATTGAAAAAAAAAAACTGTTTTAGCCGATATTTTGGAAACTACATATTTTGACAATAATTGTAGAAAATAAAATTTTGCATCTTTTGTTGCTAGTAAACTTTTTTTGTAAAACTTACCGTTTACGATTTATAACCCATTTAATGATACGGTTGCGATGATGCCGATAATAGTGGATGAAAATGATGTGGTCTACGATGGAACTTGCTTCTCTAATAGAAACAAACACAGTGTACCTCGTAACCCCAAGGTTCGAACCTTCGACAAAACCCACTCTGGCAATGCGTTTCACAGCTTAGTTGTTCTTATTACAAAAGTGGAGACCAAACTCTTCGTTCAACTCTTCAATCATGATGATGAACGGTGCTGTTTATTCGAGCAACGAGCAATATGATAGAATAACTTTAATTTAAAAACCCCGACTACAAAAAAAAACTACATGTAAAAATATTACCTACTATCTAAGGACACTTTGGCGAATGAGACTAGTCTTAGAATATCTTAGTTACCAAAATCCATCCAGCCGTTTGGAAGATATGTGGAAATAAAAGTTTAACAAACATAAAGATACGCGCGAAACGCGAAACTCTTCTTCCATTCCGGTAAAAAGAGACATGTTTATGCTACTGGGAACAGAATTCACATTATCATTAAATTGGACATAACAAATCGTAATCGGTAAGTTCGAAAAAAAGTTTACTGGCAACAAAAGCTGGGAAATTTTATTTTCTACAATAATAATAGGCTTTATTACTTTTTCGGAATATCGGCCAAAAACGTTTTTTCGAGCTGGCGCTTGAAGCTCCACCTGAATTTGTTATTATTTTGTAATTTTATGCTCAGGAAATGATTCTAAACCTTATATAAAAATACGAATCGGAAATTTAGTACAGAGTTCAATTCTACGAGTAATTTTACTGCCTAAAAGGCTTCTTATCAAATTTGGTCGAGTGTCTAAATTTCCATTTAAATGAGTTTTAAATGAACGAAGTTGGGTTTTTAGGGATTCGTAGACGAATTTTAAAATATACGTTATGTCTGTCCATCCGTATGTGACAGCCATTTTTCTCCGAAACTATAAGAAGTATACTATGAAAACTTGTTAAGTACATGTATTCTATGAACATTATTAACATTTTCATACAAAAAAAGAAAAAACAACAAATTTTGGTGGTGTCACAAACTTGGAAAAGAAATAAAAAAACTATCAAAATCATACGTGTATCTATGGATAGATGTTCAAAATTGTATTGAAGTTCCTAACATTTTTTATAACTGAATAGTTTGCGCAAGAGTCTCTTTTAAAGTGGTAAAATCTGTATACGAGGACTTTTCTTCCAAGTACTAAGTACCTTACTACCAAAGAATTTACCTAAATGGCATATAAATGCAAGTTAGGTATCATTTATGATACCTAACATAGGATTTATATTGGGGATTTACGCAGGGATTTTCTCCCTCTCATTATTTCCTTATCTCTGATTTGCCGCACGAATATTTTACCGATACTTATCTATTTTCCATTGCATCTGCATTGAATTTTTACTGATGTGTTATTGACGTCAGTTTTTGAGACTCCCTATTGGTCTACAACATAAAGTAAACAGCGTACTAATTAGTATCAGCGTCTATTTGCAATTCAATGAAAACGGTATCAAAAATCAAGATCATAGCGTGCTTCACTAGTAATACCTACTGATATTGTTATACTGTGGCACTATGATCGTAATATTTAAAATTTATTGGTTGTCAAAATTGCAAAATCAAGCACAGGCCCGTCGTCCGTGAGCGCCGAAACGCGACTGATCAGGCCTGCCGAACGGCGCGCTATATATATGGTAGATATTAAAACATAGTGAATAACTGATACTTTTATCAAGTCAAACTCTGCGAATGCATCTATAACTTTTTAGTGGCTTTCGTTGAGTACAAAAATTTAGTAAAAAAATTCATTAGTTTAGTCATAAACTTGAAATAACTTTTTGAAAAGGGGTAACTTTGGGATTTTTTTCTATGTAGTAAAATTTATTAAATCGTGTTATTGACTGCGAATTGCACTAGAAAAGATCCTTAACTAATACATATATTTTTTTCAGAGTTTAATACACTATTTTAAAGGTCTTAAAGTTGTTTGAAAAATTCAAAATTACGGCCCACACGCCCTTAATTTATAGTACCATGTCCTTAAGCGCATCCCGCGTGGTGCTCGTGTTTCGGTGGCTCAAAGTTTATCGTTTGTTATCAAAACTGTTCTGTCACAAAATTCGAAAGATGCTTGGGAACATTTACTCACTTTCCCATACAGTGTACTTTATGTACCTTTAGTACCGTCGAACAAAAAGTCCCTTACCACTAGGGTCAAGGAAAATTGCATTAAGTACACTGCGTCAGTGGAAACCCCTTTAGATTTGAGTAGTTTTATTCCGCCTAAGCAGCGTAATAACATAAATTCTAAAAAAAGTGATGATTCGGCTATAATTAAGATAGTAGAGAACAAAATTAGCGATGGCGACATCAAAGGCGCTGCACGTATTCTGTTTTCCAGTGACACTATTGCGCCAAATACAACACACACCATTCAGTCACTTCGTGACAAACATCCACCTGCGACAGCTAATCTCCACCTCCTGATCCCCACAATCAGATGACGTCACTATTGAGGCCACATCGCAGGAGGTTACGGCTGCGATTACATCTTTTTTGAGTGGCTCAGCCGGAGGCCTAGATGGCCTGACTGACACCTCAACATCTAAAAGATCTTCTATCTTTTAGCTCTGGTGAGGTCGGAGAGTCCCTCTTGAGAGATCTAACCTCTTTAGTTAATCTCATGTTATCTGGTCGAGTCAGTAGTGATATTGTCGAAGTTTTGTACGGCGCTAATCTGTGCGCACTTTCCAAAAAAGATGGTGGGATCAGGCCAATCGCTGTCGGCACTACATATCGTCGCCTTGCTGCCAAGGTGGGTTGTAGGAAAAAGGTTGCTCTTTTGAGCTCCCTTTTCCAACCAATACAACTCGGCTTTGGTTCGCGGGGTGGATGTGAGGCTGCCGTTCATTCTGTCCGGACCTTCCTTCACCAAAATTGCGGAGAGGTGCTGTTAAAGGTGGACGTCAAAAACGCTTTTAATTCGGTTGATCGAGGAGCCCTGTTGGCCCAAGTGAAGGATAAAATTCCTGATCTGTACAATTTTCTTTGGCAATGTTATGGCGAGCCCACAAAATTGACTTATCAAAACAATCATATGCTATCCTCCGTTGGCTGTCAACAGGGTGATCCCTTCGGCCCTGCGACCTTCGCCCTGGCCATTCACCCTATCATTCAACGTCTCCAGTCCAAACTAAACGTTTGGTACTTGGACGACGGAACGTTGAGGGCGATGTGAATACTGTTTTAACTGATTTACAAAAACTTATAGACGGTTTTCGTCTCATTGGTTTGGAACTAAATTTCTCAAAATGCGAACTTTTCGTTTGCGACACATGTCCAGATAAAGATTCGATAATACAGAAATTTAATGATCTGGCCCCAACATCAAATCAGTTGACAAACATTCCTTGCGCCTCCTGGGTTCACCGATATTAGATGAGTCGTTTACACCTTTGTCGAGGAAAAATTCAAAATTTTACGAGAGCCTCCGATAGGCTACTCAAAGTAAACGCCCATATGGCGTTTACAATTATTCGGCATTGTCTCTTTGTTCCGAAATTTATGTACGCTTTACGATGTAGTCCACTGTGGAAACATGGTGAGCTCCTTTGGAGCTTAGACAATGTCGTAAAGGAATCTTTAATATCGGTGTTGAATGTGGACCTGAGTGGAGGGCATGGTCACAAGCCTCACTACCCATAAGGTTGGGAGGCCTAGGGTCCGCCAAATTTCAAGTGTAGCTTTACCGGCATTCTTGTCCTCAGTTCATAGTACTCAAAATCTAATCGAAAAAATTCTCGCACCCTCATTAGGCCATTCGGATGTAGTAGTAGCTAATTTGTGCGAGGCTAAGAATGCTTGGAGGCTGGCTTGTCCAAACAACGATTTCCCAGATGTCTGTCATCTCAGAGACAGTGGGATCGACCGATCTGCGATCTAGCACGGAACTCTCTTCTCGATACGTGTCCTAGTATCGCGGATCGTGCTCGTATCCTTGCTGTGTCTGTGTGGGAATCGGGCCTTTGGTTACAAGCTTTGCCATCTTTCAATACCGGTAGCCTATTAGATCCAACTGCATTTTGTCTAGCTGTTAGCTTGCGCTTGGGTGCCAGGTGCTATGAAGCCCATCGCTGCCATTGTGGTACTGCCGTCGACCAACTCGGTCACCATGGTCTCTCTTGCTCGAAAAGCGCGGGTCGTATTGGCCGCCACGCCTGCCTGAACGACATCATACGCCGGGCTTTTTCCACCGCCAATGTCCCAGCCATACTCGAACCGAGTGGTCTTGCGCGTGACGATGGCAAAAGACCTGACGGCATGACTGTTGTGCCTTGGAAGTTGGGTCGGCCCTTAGTATGGGACGCAACTTGCGTCGATACTCTGGCACCATCACATCTTCCAGAGACACATAGTAGGGCCGGTGCAGCGGCTAATTCAGCTGAGCGACTCAAACGGCGCAAATATGCAACCCTCGGAAGTGGTTACATATTTGAGCCCTTTGGGGTTGAGACATTGGGACCGTGGGGGCCGGGAGCTCACCTCATTTTCAAAAGCCTATCCGAGCGCTTGGTCGACGCGACGCGTGACCAAAATGCTGGCGTTTATTTGGCCCAACGCATAAGCATTGCCATTCAGCGTGGTAATGCCGCCAGCATGCTGGGTACGCTTCCGATTGGTAGTGGGCTTGAACATCTTGATTATCTATAGACCTACAGTGGTCTATAGATAATTCAGGTGTGCTTAGTGTAAGTAGTTAGTTAGGTTTGTAGTGTAGTGTATGTAGTTCTCATTGTATTTTAGTTTTGTTAATAAAGGCTCTGCCCAGATAAAAAAAAACCATGTACCATGTATATATTATAATGTATATAGTACCACCAAAATGTTTTTTGCAAATCCCATTTTTTTGTCGTAAATAATAAACATAATTAAAATTACAAATTTATTTATTTTTGCATAACATTTTTGCACTTGTCTACGTCTTGTTGCGTGTGCTGACTAAATCGTCTGCCTTATTTTTATATTCTTTAAAGAATCAACCACAACATGCAATAATTGCATATTGTCTCAAAAATAATTTTATTTAACAAAAAAGTACAATTTAAAAAATATATGGATTGATTTTTCTCCACTACACACCAGTCAGGTCTGCCGTTTCAGGTTTAATAGGAAAGTAATGCACGTATTTAGCTTGCCTCAAATACCTACCCAAAATTTGGTACCAGCTCTCGGAATAAAAAATTACAGGTAAAATTACATTAGGTATTATTATCAAAAAAAAACTATATAGGATATATCACTACTACACAGTATACCACTATGTAAATAAATCAAGAACCACAGTAGGCTTCGAAGGGGTTTTAAAATATTTATGTTATCAAAAAATGATAAATTTACTCCTCTGTCGCGATCCAAACGTACTCACAGAACCATTGATAAATAAGTTGACCAAATCCGTAACATTGAATACTCATTTAACAACTATTTAATCGTGTATTCAAACCTTGTATTACTAAAGGTGTTATGCAGAGTATTATAAACAATTTTCGTACAAAAAATTAAACCGACTTCAAAACCACAAATAGGCACTCAAAAGCGAAAAATAAACTAAAATCATTATTATAAGCGCTACTCACTCATCTATTTGAAGTCGGTGCCAGCTAAATCTAACAGGTATAGGATAGATACTACTTACCTGTGCCTACATAGCATCAATCTACTAACTTTTTGACCTGACTGGCACCGACTTCAAATAGATGAGTGAGTAGCGCTTATAATAATGATTTTAGTTTATTTTTCGCTTTTGAGTGCCTATTTGTGGTTTTGAAGTCGGTTTAATTTTTTGGTACGAAAATTGTTTATTTTACTCTTTTTAGTGTACAAGAACAAAATTAAAAATTTTGATTAAATTACCCCGACTACCTTGGATTTGTTATCTGTACAACATTCTACTAGTCAAGCCCTTTCATTTGATACCCATATAAAGGGAGTTGTGAAAAAAGAAATGTATTTCGGCATTTTGTGGAAGCGGCCATCTTGGATTTGAATTTTTTCATAGTGAAAAGTATTCTACTAGTCAAGCTCTTTCGTTTGATACCCAAATTGAGGTAGTAATGAAAAACATAATATAATTCGCCATTTTGTCGTGGTGGCCATTTTGGATTTGAAATTTGTTATAGTACATAGTACTCTACTAGTCAAGCCCTTTCATTTGATACCCAAATTGAGGTAGGTTGTGAAAATATTTTGTCCGCCATTTTGTGGAGGCGGCCATCTTGAATCGACATTAACCAGACATAGCTAAGAACATCTGCTATGGTATTAACCTTGAAATAAAAGAAACCGCATCGAAATCGGCCCATCTGTTTGAGTTCTACTACGGTGCCACAGCAGATAGACAGACACACAGACAGACATCGACGTCACTTATAACACCCCTTTTTGGTCGGGGTTAAAACAAGTTTTTATTAAAGCATTTACACAATTTTGTATTGTGTGGTCGAGATTCATAGCTTTTGTGAAATCTACAACGTCATCCAGATACGCAATTTTTCAGTTTTCGGTTCATATTTCAAAAACTACTTGACCGATTTCAAAAAGATTTATATGGGACCATTCGGGAAGCATACCCATCCGAACACAAAAAGAAATTTTAAAATCGGTTTAGAGGTTCTCGAGAAATCAGGTAACATACATAAAAAAAAAAAAAAAAAAAAAACATAGGGGTCGAATTGATAACCTCCTCCTTTTTTTGGAAGTCGGTTAAAAAATAGACGAGATAGTAGTAAAGATCCTCACAACAAAGTACTTAATATTACATACAAAAGATAACGCAATTACTGTAATAGTCTTATTAAAAAGTTTAAAAAGAATTATGAGAGCGAATTGTTTGCTGAATCTATAAATGACAGCAAGGCTTTGTAAAAAAATATAAGCTACTCCAATAACAATACTACCCCGAAATTATTATATACTAACGGTCTTATTCATAATAAATGCTTATAGAAGACTTAAAACACTCATTAGTTAAAACGCTCGATAAGCTTATAAAACGTCCTATAAAATTCCGTATTCATAAACGCTCTATAAGCCTTCTATAACTAAAGCATTACTAATATCAGTTTTAGGATCAAAATGTTGCCATTATAATGAAATCGATCGATTTTATAGACAAACTGACAGAATCGTCCACAGATAAAACGAGTTTGATGGTGGAGCCATAGACAATGTCACAGAATAAAAAAAAAATACATACACTGTGAAGTTATGAAGCGGGGAAATTTAAAGTTATATCACTAAAACGTAGTGGTGTTCGTTCGTTCTCTTATTAATTTCTTGTATTTTATAAGAAAAATTGCTAAAGAAATAAATTAGAAATAAATTCCGAAAGTAAAAGGATCACTCCTACTTATATACACCTTTCGTCGATGTGGATTACTTTCATGTCAACATGTTTTATTCTTTCACCATCAACACCAAACATTACATTGGTTTTTATACACTACATAATATATACTCACTAAATTAACATACCTACATTTAAAAGTTTGGATTTTTTTTTTGGGGGTCCGAGTCACCTTCGTCCGTGGGGAAGCACCTGTATATTGAAACCCCACACGTGGTCCCCGGGTGGTGCTAATCAGGTGACAAATTACCGGTGGTAGGCTTCGGCCGTGGTTGGTGACCACCCACTAGACTAAGTCACGGCGCCAAGTGCCTAGCCGTGTTCCGACGTGTTGTCTAGTGACACCGTTAGGGGAAAACGGGTCAGAACAGTTGCTGCATAACTACAAGACCGGTCTGTCACACGCCAATACTATACATCGGGAAGCTAGTCATGGAGGGTAGCGGGATCCGAGGCACGGTTGCCGCGACCGACCGCAGATAGTTGGGGGCCAAGTAGTGAGCTAGCCACTCATGAAAGGCTGCCCGCCATCTGGCGAAAAATCCCGGGATGCGCTATCCTGCCGGTTGGCGACCGGATGACAAGGCCAGATAGACATCCCGGGGGCTCAGGCGTCCCCGCAGTCTCCAGGCTAGCTCCCCACTGATGTGTTTGTGTTGTGTGTTGTGACCAATGGTCAGTAGTGTGCGGCCTCGTTCCACTGCCGTTTTCCCACCGATCCCCTCTCAAAACAAAAATGAAAAATAATGTAAACAGAAACAAGTGTAAAGAGCGGCCGCACTCCTTGTCGGTTAAAGTGCACCTCACAAATATTCGAGGTCTGCACTCTAATCTCTCAGCAGTCCATCACCACCTCGAGACTGAGCAGCCGACACTCTTTTTTCTGACGGAGACGCAGATAGGTTGTCCGTCGGACGTGGCGTACCTATCGTATCCAGGTTATACCCTGGAGCACAAATTCCGGCCTCGTGCTGGAGTGTGCCTGTACGCCCGTGACGACATCTGCTGTCGGCGTCTCCGTAACCTTGAAGACACTAGGTTTTCTGTTCTTTGGGTACTGATAGACACAGGCTTAGACAAAATTGTCTATGCCTGTGTATATCGGTCGCACAGCGGGGACCTGGAGACGACTAGGCTCACAGAATATTTAAGTGAGGCGGCGGACGCGGCTCAACAGAAGTACCCTTCGGCCCAATTAGTGTTACTGGGGGATTTTAACGGCCATCATAAGGAATGGCTGTTCCCATACCGGGACACTGACCACGCTGGGCAGGAAACGAGAAAGTTAGCTTTAACGTTAGACCTAACCCAGCTGGTCCAAGAGGCCACAAGAGTACCCGACGTTGAGTCGCATACACCTTATTGTTTAGACCTTCTGCTGACAACAGATCCAGACCGTTATTCCGTGGTGGTATCTTCGCCATTAGGCAGCTCCGACCACTGTCTGGTGAAATCTGTATCCGTCTACCATCCGCCTGATCCCAGCCCTAGAGGCAACCGGCGGTTGTGGCGATACAAGTCAGCAGATTGGGATGAGATGCGCTCTTTCTTTGCATCTTACCATGGCAGTCATTGTGCTTCACTTCTGGTGATCCCTCAGTCTGCGCGGATGCTGTGACTAATGTAATACGGACGGCTATGGAATATTTCATTCCGTACTCCGACGTCCCATTATCCAGCAAAGCTCGCCCTTGGTTTGGTTCTCAATGTAAAGGTGCTGAAGCACTTAAACATGAGACCTACCTAGCCTGGGTTGATGCTCGACAGCGTAAGGCAAGGGATGTACACCAGAAGAAGAAAGCGTTCAACAAGGCTGCTAAGGCATGCAAAAAGGTTCTTCAGAGGGCTCGTTTTGACCACATTAGTCGAATAGGGAACAAACTTGCTTCGTACCCTGCGGGCAGCAAAGCGTTTTGGACCCTAGCTAAATCGGTCGAATCGAACTTCTGCCGCCCCTCACTACCTCCAATGCTGAAACCTGATGGGACACTGGCTCACACTGCAATGGAGAAGGCAAACATGTTTGCATCTCAGTTTGCGGAATCTTCGCGTCTTGATGCTGGTAGCGCGACACCTCCTACTCCATCCGGCTGTCCGACTTTTATGTCAGAGATACACATTCGCCAAATGGAGGTTCGCAAGGCTCTACGCAATCTGGATGTGAATAAAGCCAGTGGCCCAGATGGTATTCCTGCCCTAGTGTTGAAGGCTTGTGCGCCTGAGTTGTCCCCGATACTGACGCGCCTATTCAAACGGGGCTGGTACCGAAGTCTTGGAAGCTTGCCAATGTGCAACCAGTGCCCAAAAGGGTAGTCGTGCTGACCCTGCCAACTACAGGCCAATCTCGGTCACGTCCATACTCTGCAAGACTATGGAACGTGTCTTAAACCACAGGCTCCTGACGTACCTAGAATCAAACGACCTCCTCAGTGACCGGCAATACGGATTTCGCCGAAACCGGTCCACCGGGGATATTCTAGCGTACGTCACTCACATCTGGAGTGAAGCTATTGAGAAACACGGGAAGCACTTGCAGTCTCCTGGATATCTCGAAGGCTTTCGACAGGGTTTGGCATGATGGCCTTATAAGCAAGCTTTCAAGTTATGGTTTGTCTCCTGGGTTTATTGCGTGGATATCGGACTTCTTGAGGGATCGATCCATACGAGTCGTCATTGATGGCTGCTCGTCGGATCAAATGGCTATCAATGCTGGAGTCCCTCAAGGGTCGGTACTCTCTGCGACACTTTTCCTGCTACATATTAATGATCTGTTGAAGCCCGGTATCTTTGGGTACGCAGATGATAGCACCGTTGTGAGAGCTACATATCTAGCGCGAGAGCCAGTGGGCAGCAAACCCAGGTACTGAGAGAGTTTGATTGAACGTTTGAGCTTGACCCTTGAGGCGGTGTCTGAATGGGGTGATGCCAATCTGGTCAAGTTCAACGAGAGTAAGACGCAGGCGTGTCTGTTCTCCGCAAAAGGAGTCCATTCAACTGACTCCTACTTTTCGTGGTGTATCCGTGCCAGTTTCTGACCATCTTGAGCTTTTGGGCGTTACTTTGACATCCACGCTCAACTTTGGCTCGTATATCGAGTCCAAGGCTAAATTAGCTGCCAAAAAACTAGGTGTCCTCTCAAAGGTGCGAAGGTACTTTAACTCTGAACAGTTGCTCACACTGTATCAAGCACAGATTCGCTCTTGTATGGAGTACTGTTCGCACCTTTGGGATGGATCGGCTAAGTATCAGCTGGAGGCCCTGGAATCGATCGAGAGACGTGCCAAAGGCTCATAGGCAATGACTCTCTTCTGCGAAAAAGACTACAAAGTCTTGATCATCGCCGAAAAATTGCCAGCCTATCGGTTTTTTATCGGATACACTTTGGAGAGTGTGCGACTGATTTGCATGATCTGATACCACCTTGCCCTTTTTTCTATCGGAATGCTCGTAGCTCGAAAAAGCGACATCGTTTCATGGTTGAAGTTCCAAAGACACGAACGAAGAGATTCGACTCTACTTTTGTGATAAGAACGTCTAGGCTGTGGAATACGTTGCCTGAGTGGGTTTTCCCCGATGGTTACAATCTTTGTGTCTTCAAATCGAGAGTGAATCGGTTTCTTCTAGGTAAACACGCTCCATCGTAGACCGCATCGTCGCTTAACATCAGGCGAGATGGCGGTCAAGTGTAAACCTATAAAAGTTAAAAAAAAAAAAAAAAATTTGAAGCAAGAATCCAGGTACCTCGATTTCACGTGTTTTCCGACAATCAAGCTCATAATTCTGAGAAGCTATGAAGAAGATGGAAGACTGAGCACCTGAATTAAGAACATAATATAACAAAGATACTCCCAACGCTCAAACGCTGGACATTGGCGAAATTACGGTGACATAACCGAATCGAAACAAAAAAAAAGTTGAAGTTGAATATGTCACAACGCCATTTTGACACTAATCAGCTGTTAAGAGTCGGCCATATTTGCCTTAAAACACCGCTAAAGTAGGGTTCTCGGCTCTATAACTTTATAGAAGGCTTATAGCACGTTTTAGCACTAAAATGCTGTTATGAATACCATTTTTCCTAAGACGTACTATAGCAAGTCTTTAGACATGCTATAACTTTTTATGAATAAGACCGTATGTCTTGTGCAACGGAATCAGTTGACTATATTAATGAAAACTTTGCGAATGAATTGGACTATAGCTTGCCCGGCAAACCCCATCTCTCCCGGGTGAATCCTCGTCTCTTTCTGTTGAACAACCAACGTAGCCCAAAAGTAAAAGAAATAGTGGAGGATATCATACATATTCATAGTTCATAAGGGTGAGAACAGAGACAGTTTGGACTATTATAGGGCCATATCTGTTTTGCCAGCTATTTCAAAAATATTGGAAATGTTACTAAGTGACCGACTTCTCAGATATCTGAATAAATTTGAAGTACTATCAACTTTTCATTTCGGTTTCCGAAGAGGTAACTTTACTGAAGATGCAGATATTTTGCTTACCGCTCTGGTTACCAAATAACTATATAAAGTAAAAAAATTGTGTACACCAGTATTTCTAGACCTTAAAAAAGCCTTCGACACTGTTTCTGACCCAAACCTGTTGAACAAGTTGGAAAAAATAGGAATAAGAGGAACCCTGCTGAAATTATTTCAGAGCCAGGGAGCTGAAGTGGCAGATTATGTCAGTGGAGAGAGAATAGTATCATTTGGTGTGCCTCAGAGAAGTGTGTTGGGTCCATCGCTCTTTTGAATTTATATTAATGATCTCTGCAAAATTAAACTTGAAAATGCTCAAGTATTTTCCTACGCCGATAATAATGCTATTGGATTGCTATGGGATTGCTATGTGGTTAAATAAAAACTTGCTTACGCTACATATAGTCAAGACGAACTATGTTTGCTTTAGCATTTACAGTCACACTCAGCCAAAAAACTTTTGTTTACCTTTTAAAAAAATATAACACACACACATTCACATATGTTTGTTCACACATGTTCCAATCACTTAAAATGTGAAAGAATATTCCGAATAAAAATATTGCTTTGGTTCAATGTATTTTAATTTACTGGATTACATTTTAAATCCTATTTTGAGCAGCCAAAACCAGGTTCATGGAAGTGGAACGTGCCCAAAGAGAAATGTTTAAAATAATGTATTTAAAAAAAAAAGTTACTCCACTGCGAGTATATATAGTTCTTCTGGTTTATTAACAGTAAGAACATTATACGTCTTACATAGACTACTAAAAACCATAAAACTTTACCCTGCTTCGAAGAAATTAAGAAAAAAAGAAATAAAAATACAATGGCGCAAGTGCCATACACTAAAACAAAATTTCCAAGTACTAAAATCATCGTTGTGCATAATGTATAATAAATTAAATAAATATTATGACATTTATTATAAAACCTAACATGAATGTAGTCTTTAACAAACTGGATTAAAACGCTTAGCTATGAAGAAACAGAAGCACTCCTTCAAGGAGTCAACTACGGACAGATTTTCCATCTGTAATAGATTAATCTACTAATCAAACAATATCACATGCAAAAGTAGCATACACTCTCTCACACAAACAAACATACGCAGAACATAAGCACCTATCAACAACCATTTTCTTTTAATTTTATTTAATTTAATATTTTTTTAGCCTGTATACACAAAAAATAAAAATTTTGATATGACGGAGACAAGATTTTAGTTTTTCAATTTCTTTAAAATCAGTTAGTGGGTATTAGCTAGGGGTAATTATTCAACTGTCTGAAATTAAAAAACGTCACGTTAAATCACTTTCGTTCAAAATCCTTAAATTGAAATACCCAACATTTTAAAATACCTATGCAAATAACAATACCTAAGTTAAAAATATCGATCGGACTAAATACCTAATGTAATAATTAAAATTCTTATAGTTATTACACCAAATTTAGATGCACATATATTTTAAATACCAAATGGCCAAAATACCTAAAATTGTGCATCACTATTTACCTAATACTCAGGTTGTAATTTTTGAATATCTGCGTAACCCAATCAACCCAGATCCCACTCGGAGGACCCCGACTCCACCTGGTCTTTGGTATATTTTTTTAATATCCTTTGCGCACAATTTTTTTTCACGTATGTACGATAGAGGTATGTTATTTCTTATAGCAGAAAATTTTAAATCAATTGTAAACGAATTGAAGTATCCCGAGTTAAAGAATTAAATATTTTTCTCAACTAAAATAGTTAGAAAATTTCAACTACTTGCGTGGTACAAAATAATGTAGTAAATATACAACATATATATACAAATAAATACTATTTTGAGAAAGCATATCACTATAATATTGTTTTTCGTGAATTTTGAATCATACGTTTATTTATTTCCTTTAAAATTTAACTTGATAATTTACCCTAATGTACTCGTAGCGCTACCATAATTTATAGAGTAAGATCCCAGGGCCGCCAGACGTCACGTGTTTTCTGATGGATGAAATGTGGAAGTTGAATTAATGCATTTGGGCGGACACTTTTTCATGTACAAAGAATAGACGACACGCCTTACCTCAACCAGTCAACTCTCCGTATATCACATCATACTCGTATTGTTATTGTTAAAACTATGACTAAATAAGCTCAAAGTTAAAACCTTAGGTTAAAAACTGAAATTGACCACGTGGTTAAAAGCAACTCTGCACTCTTATACAACAAATAACAATTTCACTTTTGGGTGCCTATTTGTGGTTTTGAAGTCGGTTATTTCAAACGTAGTTTTTTTATTATTGTACCCACAAACAAAAACACTTGTACAATAAAAGCTAATGTTACAACCGGCGGCCTTATCGGTGTACATGATCTCTTCCAGGACGGAACTAAATTTTAAGATGTTAAAAACTCTTCGGACATGTATACATAATTAGGTTATAGGTATAAACATTAACGAATACGTTAAATACAATGACTAATTTCGAAATCTATTTCAGACTTTGGGCCGAAGTGTTCCACGTGTCGGCCAACTCCGGGACCGTAAAGTGGTCCCAGGTGTCTGAGGACCTGGTGCCGGTCAACATCACCTGCATCCAGGACTCGCCAGAATGCGTGTTCCACATCACCGCGTACAACTCACAAGTCGACAAGATCTTGGACGTGAGACTAATACAACCTGGTAAGTCACCAAAAACTAAAAAGTTAAAAGCTTTGTAGGTAAAAGTAGAAGAAAACTGATATACTAGACGGCCACTACGAGTATCGTACTTTACAAAATTTTACTTTACAATTTTATGTCACAATAAAGAGTTATCTATCTATCTAATATTTACTCTGGCACGATGATGTAACTAACAAGCAGGGCTCCATGGTTCTATGCATTTAATTCCCGGTCCCAGAATTTCTCCGGGATGGAAGGTATATGTGCTATTCCAGCTTTCCAGCCTCAATTGTAACTATGCTTCAAATTTCTACCTTACCTATCTATTTATTCGTTGCGACGTGAGCAACAAACATGCAAATATCCAATATTTCGTATTCAATATTTTAGTAGGCAATAATAATAGTAGAATACAACATGGTACATCACTATTAAGAAGTAATGTGCGAGTATTGTCGTGATTGTTTGAAGGATATTTCCTGGGAAATTGCAGAGCATAGACAAATTCTACTTTCTCAATATCCTGTGTTTAGGCTTCAATTAGTAACGCGTTACATTACATCAATGTAACATGCCTACATATTCTAAAGCGTTTGTAAGCTTAGAAAAGTAAGGAGTATAGTAATCGTAAAATATTATCCCTTATTATCCCTTAAAACATAGGTATAAATCTGACATTTCTATGTTCTACGTTTGTTATATTTTTGTCATAATAATAATGATCTTTTGACATAAATCCACAATGTTAGTACTGTAATAATCTTTCTAGTTTATGTATCTGTGTCCAAATAATGTTTGCCGGGTCAGCCAGTTTATTTTTTCTTACTTACAGTCATAAAAGATACGTGTTTGTATGCTTTGATTCTGAAACATAATAATTATTAGAATGGCACGAGTGTTCTAAAATAGATGCGTTGTAGTTGTCTGTATGAACATTTAACAACACTTACATTGTCGCCAGCTTTAAAATAGTTTTGTTTATACTTGTATTTAGTACATTTGCAGTAAGTGTCTGTCCGCTTGTTCACACTAGCGATTTGTCTGGTGATTTTCAGCGATTTCACGGCGGGGCCAGGCGGCGTGCACGCAGCGATCACGCCGCAATTTCGCCGCGAGCAGCAAACTACCCTCTTTTCGTTACAGCTCTGCAGTCTGCTACATGTGTTTATTCATTCGCTATTATAAGTAAGAAGTATAGCATTACGATTACTAAACTCCTTACTTGAAACGCCACATATAGGTCGCTTACGTATTTCTTCTATTAACAATTCATTATCAAATTCCGACACCATTGTAATGTGTCAGTCGTTATCATGGACGTATAAAAAAGTCGGACGTAGTCTCGCTAGAACAAAAACTAACGCTAGAACAAAAACACATGTGCAAATGTGTCACTAGAGTCGGCCACATTTGCACGTGTGCGTTGTCAGGTTGTCACTGATAGGCTGATACGCACATATAGACACAAGTAACGCGTGTAATGATCCATTGATGTGTGCGTGTCAGCCTGTATGTGACAGCACACACGTGTATATTATGTGGCCGACTCGATGGACACAGTTTTTGTTTTCGCGAGATTACGTCCGAATTTTTTTATGCGTTATTCATATGTTTCGAAATTAATGAATAAAAACATGCAGCAGACTGTAGAACGGTAGCAAAAATTGGGTAGTTCCTGCTAAAAATATAATCGCGGTAAAATAGCGGCGTGCTCGCCGTGAAATCGGTGAAAATCGCCGGACGAATCGCTTGTGTGAACAGGCACTTAATGTGTAATTATGAATGATACTAAGTATATATACCTACATGTTTTTATAAGATAAGTGTTTGTACGAGTCAGACGTGTACTGATGTTAAGAAACACGCCTGCTAAGTGACACTATATGAATAATTAGAATTGAAATTTGGAAGTCCGATAGACATAGTCTCAAATAACACATAGGCAGGCACATACTTTTCATCCCAGGAGAATAATGGGAATGGGAACGGAAAGTATGCGGGTGAAACCGCGGGGTATTTATTAGACACAAGGAAAGATATCACAAGGAGATATAAGACTATTTATCTCTTTGCTTTGCAATCAGCTTGGAAACTGGAAACTTTGCTATTCAAACAGTAATGCAAGCACATTACGGTATAGATACGAGGATAATAACACACACAACGTCGCAAAAAACTAAGTCTGCAAAAACCAATGCACTCAGACATATTACGACAGTATTTTTACGACAAATTTGAATTTCAATTTTACGAAAAAGATAAAAACTGTTACTGGGCTGACCGTAAAGTATATCTTACATTTTTACGAGAGCATACGAAAACTACGCTAAGTAACCTAGTTTCAAAGGAGCTTTTGCTGCTATACGTATACCAGGCAGGAGACAACCTAAACCCGGCGCGCTCTTAGTAAATTATTTAGTTTTCTATCAGTATTGCATCTCTAGATAGAATTAGGTTAACTAAATTCGTGGACGAATCAGATCAAACTGTGCTGCTCTAAACGGGCGTGAGTTTACAAATAGATGACGTAATGCTCAGTTCACATTGTAAAATGGGACGAACACGTAACTCATATGAGACGGATGGAGAAGTTATAACCTATGTTGATTTGTTTCGGATTCTCTGTAAAATTTTAAATTACAGGTCAAAAAGATAAATCATTTTAAATAACTAAGTGACAAGCTCAGTGCAGTGCTATCTAGTGATTTGAACTCTTCTAGGCTAAATAGCTGGAAGTCACTGTGCTGTTATGAGTAGGCGAGTTACTTAGTATCATATATTTATCGTATATTATAAAATAAAATGTAATGAGAATAGATGACTTAGTGTCAAAATGTGCCCTAATATAAAATAACTTGCACTTGCGAATAAAATAACAATATACAAGAACAAAATTAAACATTTTGATTAACCCCCGACTACCTC
Organism: Ectropis grisescens; assembly: GCA_017562165.1. Classification (NCBI taxonomy): domain Eukaryota; kingdom Metazoa; phylum Arthropoda; class Insecta; order Lepidoptera; family Geometridae; genus Ectropis; species Ectropis grisescens. The sequence goes on along the minus strand of CM029788.1, from coordinate 14,512,830 downwards.
AGATTTGTTATCTGTAGGTACAACAGTCTACTAGTCAAGCCCTTTCATTTGATACCCATTTTAAGGGAGTTGTGAAAAAACAAATGTATTTTGCCATTTTGTGGAAGCGGCCATCTTGAATTTGAAATTCGTCATAGTGCAATGTATTCTACTAGTCAAGTCCTTTCGTTTGATACTCATATTGAGGTAGTAGTGAATAAAATAAAATAATTCGCCATTTTGTGGTGGCGGCCATCTTGGATTTGATTTTTTTATAGTGTATAGTATTCTACTAGTCAAGCCCTTTCATTTGATACCCATATTGAGGTAGGTTGTGAAGAAATATTTTGTCCGCCATTTTGTGGCGGCGGCCACCTGGAATCGGTATTGACCAAACATAGCTAAGAACATCCGCACGGATATTAACTTTCAAATAAAAAAACGCATCGAAATCGGCCCATCCGTTTGATCTCTACGGTGCCACAGACAGACATCGACGTCAAGCTTATAACACCCCTTTTTTGGTCGGGGGATCAATTAACCATTTATTTATTTATTTAAATAAACCATTATTTATTATTTCAACAGTGGAAAAAAAGAAGCTATGAATTTTTTTTCGATTTTGCGGGAAAAAATAATCAGTTATCATAGTATGCCTGGGCAACTAATACACAGACTAAAAAAATTTTTAGCTTATGTTAGCATAGATAACATTTTTTTAGCCACTGAACAAGAGCCACAAAATGTGGAATTCTTTTTTTTTTCATTATTTCAAACTAACACTGTTTTCTACAGTAAAAAGTGACGAGACGTCATGTGCCTGATAGTAAGCAACATGCCTGCCACATAACAGCACAGTGACACGTAGCTATTGGAACTTGTTAATGGAGTTGTTATCGGCGTGTTGCTTATCATCAGTAGCATGTCCTCCTCGTTACGTCATTCAATCCTCATCATCATCAGCCGCAAAGCGTCGACTGCTGAACATTGGTCTCACCCTAGATTTCCACAACGTACGGTCTTGTGCAACCAGCGGTTTCCAGCGAACTTTGTGAGGTCATCTGTGGCTCACCTAGTGGGAGGCCGTCCAACACTGCGTCTTTCGGTTCGTGGTCGCCACTCGAGAACCTTTATTCCCCATCGGTTGTCAGTTCTGCGAGCGATGTGGGCCTGCCTATTGCCACTTCAGCTTACTCTTTGAGCTATGTCAGCCACTTTCGTTCTTTTGCGAATATCCTCATTACGGATTCTGTCGCGCAAAGAGACTCCGAGCATAGCTCTCTCTCTATGCGACTTTGAGCTATGTGTCATTCAATACTGTAAAAAGTTACGTATGTATGTATATCTCATAGGTATTCTTCAGCGTAAAAATGGAGACACCGCGCAGCGTCTTTCCTGCTTTACAACACAAGCATCAATTGTACGGTTATAACATTTAAGTAAACATCTAGATATTGAAGTCATGCTATTAAATGTTATGATGTTCACGATGAAAGATATATTTTCATAGCAATGGGCGCAAAAGTCCTGCGCCACCAGACCAAAATTCTGTAGGCAATAAAGGCCATCTGAGAGCAACTGCTAAAGGTTCGTTCATCATATTTAAAAAAACACCAGTGAGCGATAACAGACTAAAGGAGATAATGATGATGGTTTTAACTTACATATGCATACAATTCTACTAGACTTTTCATTAAGTAGTTTGGTAAAATTCGTATTGCCCGCAATGCTCTCGATTCCTCAGCTTTATCTAGCCCTAGCTCAGTATTAAGCTATAAGGTACCAAACATATCATCTTTTAATTTTTTAATTTTAATTTACAGGCACCCGTATAGGACAAGCATCTGATTGCTTCGTGTACTGGAAAGACCCGATGACTAACGACACGTGGGGCCTCAATTTCACTTCTCCTATCGACGCTAAGCAATTCAGGGAATGCTGCGTAAGTTGATTTCTATGTCGCTGTACCGTAAGTAAACTTTGAGGATTGCGTCAAGTACTAAAAAAAAAATTAGATTTTGAAATATTATGTCTTAAATTTAATGTAATTTACATCATATTCCCAAAATATCACTAAAACGGTATATAACATTATCATAAGAATAACAAATTCACCTTAATACTGTCTGTCTCGGACAAAAATGTCATCATCATCATCATCAGCCTATCTTAGTCCACTGCTGGACATAGGCCTCTCCCATGGCTCGACAAAAATGTATGAATCTATAATTAGAAGTTATTTGTTTCTATGTAGACGAGTAACTAAAACCCTTAGAATCCGTTAAAATTAATGACAACTTAGTTGAATACATACTAATTTTGGGTAGACAGTAGTTTATACTATTTTTTTACTTATGGATCTCAATAAAAATCTTTTAATTGCTTCCATAAAGGAGAATGTAAACATTGTAAGAAGCACTTTTTTGTTCTGTGATTTTTGGAAATGGGAACGAAGTAAGTTACATTGCCTTAAATTATCTAATACAAGTATTTCAAAGTTACAAATAGTATCGTAGGTACTTATCTTTGATTTATTCATACAATCTTTAATTTACTCATTAAATCTACATATATGTGTATGCTACGTCCTAACTAAAACGAGAGGATAACAAAAATAGGCTTGAATCGTGTAAATGCACCAATTACAATCAGGAACGAATGTCCACCTATACCACTAAGTAACTCAATTATAACTGTAGCACGAAACTGTTTGCTTCTTCGATTTCCGTCACAAAATAAAAGGGTTTGTTAAACTGTAACTTAAAAATGTGATCTCCGTGAAAAAAGGAGGAGGTTATCAATTCGACCCCTATGTTTTTTTTTTTTTTTTTTTTTTTTTATGTATGTTACCTGATTTCTCGAGAACCTCTGAACCGATTTTAAAATTTCTTTTGTGTTCGGATGGGTATGCTTCCCGAATGGTCCCATATAAATCTTTTTGAAATCGGTCAAGTATTTTTTGAAATATGAACCAAAAACTGAAAAATTGCGTATCTGGATGACGTAGATTTCACAAAAGTTATGAATCTCGACCCTGTCAATACAAAATTGTGTAAATGCTTTAATAAAAACTTGTTTTTAACCCTCGACCAAAAAAAGGGGTGTTATAAGTGACGTCGATGTCTGTCTGTGTGTCTGTCTATCTGCTGTGGCACCGTAGTAGAACTCAAACAGATGGGCCGATTTCGATGCGGTTTCTTTTATTTCAAGGTTAATACCATAGCAGATGTTCTTAGCTATGTCTGGTTAATGTCGATTCAAGATGGCCGCCTCCACAAAATGGCGGACAAAATATTTTCACAACCTACCTCAATTTGGGTATCAAATGAAAGGGCTTGACTAGTAGAGTACTATGTACTATAACAAATTTCAAATCCAAAATGGCCATCACGACAAAATGGCGAATTATATTATATTTTTCATTACTACCTCAATTTGGGTATCAAACGAAAGAGCTTGACTAGTAGAATACTTTTCACTATGAAAAAATTCAAATCCAAGATGGCCGCTTCCACAAAATGCCGAAATACATTTGTTTTTTCACAACTCCCTTTATATGGGTATCAAATGAAAAGGCTTGACTAGTAGAATGTTGTACAGATAACAAATTCAAGGTAGTCGGGAGTTAATCAAAATTTTTAATTTTGTTCTTGTACACTAAAAAGAGTAAAATAAACAATTTTCGTACAAAAAATTAAACCGACTTCAAAACCACAAATAGGCACTCAAAAGCGAAAAATAAACTAAAATCATTGTTATAAGCGCTACTCACTCATCTATTTGAAGTCGGTGCCAGTCAGGTCAAAAAGTTAGTAGATTGATGCTATGTAGGCACAGGTAAGTAGTATCTATCCTATACCTGTTAGATTTAGCTGGCACCGACTTCAAATAGGTGAGTGAGTAGCGCTTATAACAATGATTTTAGTTTATTTTTCGCTTTTGAGTGCCTATTTGTGGTTTTGAAGTCGGTTTAATTTTTTGTACGAAAATTGTTTATATCGAACATTTCGGGGTCTGTCAATGTAGATTGGATTGTTAAATTTACGTTTTAATAAATTGAGTACATTTCGAAAACTGAGAAATGTTATTTTGTGAGGCTAGTAGCTACGTTTTGATTATCTCTATACATACTCTAACGCATTAGTACGTACACTTCAACACGCTAAAGTCATGGAACAACATATAGAACAAAGGCCAATGTGCATCTACAATGTTTTTGGTTTTATGAAACTATTTGTTTCTCTTATGAAAACAGGTCAGTTTACCATTTAAAATGTACGAAATCTGTCGTGGCTTATGGTTGGTTTAAAATATCAAAATAATACGCACATTTATAGGCAAACATTAGGAACAAAAGCGGTTTGTTTTTGAAGAGAAATGATGATTTGTAGGACACGATAGCCTTACTTTACTTGTACCATCTTTATGCTTGAATATTACCTTATGATAATTACCTATTACGAATATTATTACCTGACTCTTAGTTAGGACGTAATGCACATATATATACATAACTAGTGAACCGCATCATTCACCATGTGTTTTATTATTTTAGTCACCATCATTCAAATTCTCACGTAAGGCATCGTCGAGCTACAGCCTCAAGCTGGAGCCCCCAGGGAGCAAGCAGAAATTCAAGGCTAAGAGGAAACCGCTCTCCACACCAGCCAGCCCTAACCGATCAAGGTATTAATCTAAGTGTTCATTGATCTTTACTACCAGCGCTCTCGGGTTTACCCGCGTAGTTCTGCATGACTGTATGAGCAGGCCACTAAATGTTCCCACAGCTCGGACTCGGGGCCTTTTCTCGCAAGGAGATAGTCTAGGCCATTATCCACCACGCTGGCCCAGTGCGGGTTGGCGGATGACATGTGACCAAGAAAGATTCTGGATACATGTCGGTTTCCTCACGATGATTTCCTTCACCGTTTTAAGTTAGCGGCGTTACGCACATGACTTCGAAAAGACAGTGGTGCGGGTGGGATTTGAAAACAGGGCCTTCAGACATTCCCACGTGGGTGAGCATAAAACATCCATACATTTAAACATCGCAACTTTTATAATATAAGTAGGATAATAGGATGTAGTAGGTACATGTATGTCACCGTAAAATTGCAATAACCGTCAGTTTACTATGTAACGCGTGAGATTAATCTCACGGTAGGTTAGTTTTTGTGTGCCTGATGGTAAGCAACATGCCTGCCACATAACAGTACAGTGACATACAGCTATTGCAACGTAAAATGTCCAAATCATCACCTAGCACTGCACTGCGCTCGTCACCCAGAGATTTAAGATAGGTATTATATCTCTAAGATATTGCATGTTTCGGATTGAAGGGAACTGTTTCCCGAGAAATTATTGGTCATCCAACCATCTCATTTCTATGGGTGACGAGCACAGTGCATATTTAATTATTTGAATCTAAGATCTAGTTTATAATATAACGCATTTAGATTCTAATCTGACGGTCTCTAAAATTTCACGGTGACATAAACAAAACAATAGAGTATCGTTTTGTGATTATAGTTGCCGGCAAACAAGTTGACCCAATGAAGTTAGCTGCGCATGGCTGCACAGAAACGTTTTTTAAGATCTCTTTGATGGAAGTGAACATGCGCGAAATTTCCCATTCCACGTCACTTTTGGGTCAACTTGTTTGCCGGCCACTATACTATGGAATGTTACAACGCGTACATTTGGCTTCAGTCTGAATTACCGCGAAGTGGTCCGCGAGCCGGTGCAGTGCACGTGTATGACGCAGGACATGCAGCAGTACTCCCGACAGATGCGGGGACAAGATCCTAGATATCGTGAGTTTTGTTTTTCAAGCCAGCTTGTCTAGTATCTCAGGAATAACTGTACCAATTTCAAAAAATATTTCACCGTCGGATGTTTTTGTAATCTCTGATGAAGCTAGGATAGCAAATTAGTGTTAGTAAACTAGCAAACTAATACTTCTAGCTTCATGTAAACAACGCTAAGCAAAGCTAGTTTTGTCTACACAAAGCAAGAAGTTGCTAGCTTACTAGCACTAGCACTCGTGTCGCTCGGCCATAAGTGCTATAATAAGCTATAATAAATGTACCACAGGCGAAGCCGAGACCGCTAGTATTTTATACTAGTGTAACATCAGCTTTCCATGGTTTCATGAGCGTAGTTTCAGATCCTTTTATTTTACCGAGATAAAAAGTTGCCTATGTGTTATTGCAGACTATTATCTATTTGTATACCTACTACTACTAATGAGGCTGATACTCTAGTTAAAATCCCAATGTTTAATATTTTTATCATATCTAATTATTTGTATGTATTAGTATATTATTTAATTCGTATTTATGTATTAGGATGTATAATTACTGTGTAAGTATATCAATACATTATTTGGTATTTTAGTTTTTAAAATCTATTTTATTGTTTAATTGTAGAAGTATTAATCACTCCTTTTTGTACTTGTTAAATTTTCGGAGGCTACAAGAACGATGGAAGTTACATACCTTTTCAAGGGGTTTTTACCATTTCAAGGGGGTATCTTGTTAGTAGTAAACTACGATTGTTCACAACAAGTGCTGACGATCCAAAACTGACGAAACCCACGGTTCACCTTGAAAATTACATGTTATCTCTGAAAACTGTCGGGAAACTTTCACAATAATTTGGTTATTATGACCGTCTTGGACAAAAGAGGAGGTACTAAAACAATATGATTTTTTTATTTTATTTAATAGATAGTTCTGATGTGGTCCCTTATCAATTTTATCGAGCTCAATGAGGCAGTTTTTGAAACATCAACCTATAATACTCGTATGCTTACTTTTTTAAGGTCTTTGTGATTTTAACAAAAAAATTGAATGATGGTGGAGTTTACTGACTAAGTTTACGGAGTGGACTGACTTTAATTTTTAATTGAAGTCGGGTTTTGTTTTTTTCTGAGAAAATACATTATATCTATCTCTGGAGTCGTGATTGAACTGTACCGTATTGTGTTTTTTAAGATCATCTAGTTAAAATAGCATATACTTGATTTTTAGTCTACCCATGGAGTCGAAGATCGTTGGTGCGATTCCACAGCAGAACAAATACTTGCTCTGTATCTGGACGTGTCTATGGTTCTGTGTATTAAGAGCTATATAAGTATCAGCTCTCTGGCTCATAAAGATTTGCTTAGTTTGAACTAGTCAGTGTTGTATGAGGAATGTCTGACAATATTTAATATTTATTTTTATATCTAGGTTCCATGGCATGCCTTTTTTTAATCATCCCATGTAACTGTGCGTTTTCTATAAATGACAAATACACTTGCAGGAATAGATTTGAAAGACTATAGGTACTTACTTTAAAATAATTAAATATTTTCTTTATGTGTTTGTGTTTAAATTATTCTCTATGTGGTTGTACGAGTATAACATTTTTATTTTCACTCCATATTGAAAACTTTAGACAATACTTATAAGCGATTTAAATTTAAATAATTATTTAATTACCTCGACGTTTCAATAGCGTTACAAAGGCCGTGGTCATAAGAAATTAAGAATACTACAATTGCAGGTCGTCTCATTGGGAAATGAATTCTTCTGGGTACCTACATTTAACCTTCAAAAATTACAGGGTTGCCACAACGACACTAACCCTATCAAGTAAATCAGGACATATTTGAAACGGATGTTACCTTTTCCATATGAGTTAAAATCGCAAAAGTTAAGAGACTACAATAATACTTACCTATTATTCATAAATTCACTCCACCTTGTTTGTTATATTTGATACATTATCTTATTATGTACAGGGCTTGTTACGTTTGTCAAGCAAAATTATTATTTTTTCACAAACTTAGGTTTTTTATTACACAATACCTATTTCCAGAAAATTTCCTCCCGGCCCATAGCCCCCATCGCCGCCATGTTACGATCTTTTATTGCCATTTGGGAGTTATTTTACAGAAAAATGAATATTGTCAGGTTCGTCGACTCTCCCCCGGACAGCGACGCGCACGACAGAGAATGAGACGCAGAGCGGCGCCAGCACCAGCCGCCCGGAGAAAGTTGCTGCGGCGGCTTCCTCCACCTCACTCTACGACAACGTGACCAGCGCGCAGCCTGCGCACCAACCGCCGCCTAAACGTAAGTTACATTTTTACATTTATGTGCTTTGCAAACGGCGGATCCGGCCCCACATTTCGAACGGTGTGCAAAAAAAAAAGCCAAGTGCGAGTGAGAGCGAGTGAGCGTGAAAGGTTCCGAACCATCATCTATAGAGAAGTTTCTCTAAGATAAGATAATTATGATCTGTTTATTAAGATCGAGTGACAATTGCTTAAAAACCGCTGGAATGCGGGGACTGTGTCGCGTTAATGTGACTGCGTTGTAGATATCCCTTAAACTTTCATAGTTAAATTTTGTGAATTAAAAGCAAACAGTACACAACCTCATTGTTTTATATAGGTGTTTAAAAAATCAATCTATGATAAATAAGATAATTTACATCTCACCATCTCGGACAAAGAGAATGTAAATACTAATCTCGGAGAGAGTAAATTTTTGAGTCGCAAGTCGTTTTTACCTTCTAGTGTGCAAAGTTAATTTGAATTTAGAACATCGTGTGCACTGATCTTGTGAATTGAAAACATCATTAAACCTATTTACTTCTCTTTGGCGCTGAATTTATCGTTTTTTTTTGATTTGTTAAAAACTCTAGACTCGAAAGCTCTTCAGTTTACTTTTTTTTTATTTGCTTTGCTCTTTGCTCGCAATTCTCTTTTAACGCATGAAAGATGGAGGATAGTATTCAGTTATATGCTATACTAGATGTCCGCCCCGGCTTCGCCCGTGGGGCATTATATAGCACTCATGAGTATCCCGTACATATACAACGGTAAAGAATGGCTGAAATCGGTTCAGTAATTCCTGACAATATCGCTCCAACATTTTCAAACAAAACACCTCGGCAGCTACCTGCTACGCCACCTGTCGGAAAATGGTCGTACCAAATCAGATTTATAAACAAATTTGATTAACAAAGGTTTATATTCAAAAGGTGTTTAATCTGTGATATTCAATGACGCAATCTTAGACACATGCTGTCATGTGTCATGTCAAAGCACGAAACGTACGAAAACTCTCAAAAAGTATTTTTTTCCGATTTTGTTACATTCTTGATTCATGCTCCGCTTCTATTAATAGTAGCGTTAATTCTATAGCCTATAACCTTCCTTGATAAATGGACTATCGAATAGAAAATCTTTCAATTCGGACTTCCCGAGATCTTAGCGTTCAAACAAACAAACTCTTCAGCTTTATAGTATTAGTATAGATTGTTATTATTATAGTTTAAAAATAGGAAACTTGAAAACACGTGAAAAACCTAAAATGAGTGATTCTAGCAACGAAAAAGTTTATTTGACGCCAACAGAATTGACTGAAACTGCTGATAATGCGCATAGCATTTAGTCATTTCCTCGCTGGGGTCGTAGTAACATTCTCTTGGGCTGGTTGGGATAAAAAAATAAGTGTTGTACATACCTACTCGACTGAAAAGATTTTTCACCTTGTGCACTATTAATTCCCTCGCGAACGCTCAGAAAGAATCCTTCGCCTGCTCGGTCATCAAAATTGAAAAGCAACTTTACACTACTATACGTAACAAATAACTATTTCACCACGTTGATTTTTTGTAAAATATATTGTGAACTAATTTTGACGATTTTTGTGTATCGAGAACTAATTTGTACGATTCTGTTGGAGTAAACGAAAATATTATCTACTAGCAGAGCCCTACGGTTTCACTCGCGTAGTTTTCAATCCCGTTATTTTCCAGGGATGAAATATAGAGTAGGTATGTGTTCCAGACTATGTACTAAATTTTATCCAAATCTCCCAGTAGTTTTTGTGCGAAAGAATAACAAACACACATTCATCTAAACATTCTTCCAAGCCTTCGCGTTTATAATATTAGCAGGATGTATGCAAATTTTAGACATTTGTTGATTTTTCATAAACAATTTCTCAAAAAAGTTCGGTTAAAAGATGACCATTTCATATTTCATTAAAGCTGTGTTGTGTGCGTGTATTGGTTTTTGAAATCTCATTTATTTTCAGCGGCAGCTCGTCAATCGGAGTCGCAGCCTCCAAGCAGGCCACCGAAGTCTCAAGATACGTCAACTCTTACAAGCAACGCCTCCACTGGGCCTAAGACAGCCAGCGCCGGAGTCGGCACTCATAGCACTAGCGTAAGTGACCACAATTGATAGAAATAGAGCACTTGCAAGACATTTGAAAAAGTAAAACTTTTCCAACGCGTTTGCAATTGTTACATAGCGCAAGCATCAGACATTGCATAAGGTTTTGCCAAAAATATGATAGGAAGGATATTTTAGATTTTTAAACATGATGCCTCCGAAATGATTTTCGCAAAATACATTTTCACCAGTCTTTCAAATCTACCTGTGCTTTGAAATAAGGACTCCGACACGATCGGCAACAGTTAAAGCATAATAACTAGCATAACATATACATAATAACTAGCCAACGAAGTTCGCCAACTTCGTTCCACTATAAACAAATAACCTCGACCTTAATATTACAATGAGTAGGTATGCTTGAATTCCTCCAAACTGTGGAAATACACATTTGCCAAATAGAGGTTCATAAAGTGCTACGCAATCTGGATGTGAGTAAAGCAAGTAGCCCGGTGCCCTAGTATTGAAGGCTTGTGCACCTGAGTTGTCTCCTATACTGAAGCGCTTATTTAGACTCTCTCTCCAAGTACCGAAGTCTTGGAAGCTTGCGAACGTGCAACTACTGCCCAAAAAAGGTAATCGTGTTGACTCTGCCAACTACAAGGCCATTTCGGTCACGTCCATACTCTGCAAGACTATGGAACGTGTCTTAATTCGGTTTGCTTAATTCTATGGAAATATTCGTGGACATGTTACTTTCAGACATCTGAAGAGCCTACGACAGCTATCGGTGTAACAGAGAAGCCATGCCAGGATCTAAAGTCAGAAGGAGTGCAAGCGGGCGGGTACCTGACGTCTTCCAAGTCCACGGCCACTTCCACTCGCCCCACCAAGGAACAGATGAGCATGGGCAAGAGCTTAGATTACGGCGACGGGAATGAGTCTGTGAGTTTCATATTAATATAATTGATTATTAACTTTTTGGCGTGATATTTTCGAGGCCATGTGTCATCTACTAACCCGAATTTGGGCAACATGGTGGATTATGGCTTTGACTGTCTCCTTGTGAGAGAAGGCCCCGAATCCCAGCAGTGGGAAAATTTTGTGGGCTGTCTATGTTAATGGAACTATAATGGCCTGTAGCAGTATTAGAAAATATCATGAACATTTGACCAATAATAATTAGACCCTCTATATAAAAAAAGCTCTTGAGTTAATGAGTTCTCAGTCAAATTAGACGTAGGTACTGTGATATTTTTCTATTTAAAAAATTCATAATATATTAAATACCTACTTTTGGGTTTTCGGTAAAAAACTTTGTCTCTCTGTTATTGCCGTTTAGAGACACGTGTTAATACATTTGAATGTATTACTGATACTAGTCTGTATTTCAGGGTCGCGAGAGCGACAAACATAGCGCTCACCATCACAATGTCGTCAACAACAATACTTCAGGATCGCGCCGAACAAAATCTAAGAGCACTGAAGACATGAACATGGGTATGTGGAATATCTATGTTTCTATCTATAGCTATTGGCATCTATGTTTAGGTCTATATTTTTTAAATTAACAGAGCTTTTGAAAATATTACTCAATATAACTATCTTCACAATGCATATCTGCATTATCCAAAGACTGATATAAGTTCTAGAGAAAATCAAAATGGTCAGACCAAGTACCTAGTACCTACCACTTGAAAGCGTGACAAACAATATGAAATTCAGTCCAAACCGACTGCAACCGCCAGTAAGCTGGTGCCATTAGGATGCCTTACAGCGTGCTTATAATGCATGGTGTTTATACTCGTAGTGCTAAATCCACAGGCTTGGTTTACCAAACCTGTGTATTTTAGTCGTCATATTACATACACACTATTTTTGTTATGAAAGAAAATTGCATGAAATAGTTATAGAAATAATTGCGATGAATATACTTCTATGATATGCCCGATAAAATTTTGGCACTGTTTACCTATAAATTCCCGGTATATTGTCTAAAGATCTAAAATTGTGTTTTTTGTCATTTTTAGCAACAACACAGTCTTCGCATTATTCTATTTTGCTATGCGTGTAATTTCACTGGACATATTACCCTTCAAACCGGAACACAGGGATGTTTTCACATTACTGTTTGACGGTAGAATTACTGGAAAAGGTGTACTTCCCCAAACGGACTCTGCAAAGAGTTAAGACTACAAATTTCCCTACGGATGTGTGCGTTAGTTCATTTAAATCAACATGTTCCAGATTCGAGTACACTGAAACGCATGCTGAAGCCGATGCCGTCGACGGAGAGCCCGGTGACGTCGCCGGAGATGGGCCGGCGGCGGTACGGTGGCGCGGCGCCGTGCCCGCCTGCGTGCGCGCACGGCCGCCACGCGCACGCGCCGCACCACGCGCACCACCCGCACTACTCGCACGTCGTCAACAACAACAGCCGGCAGAGCTCACAGCGGTCAGACCATTTTTTAATGTGAACACAAAAAATATTGCTTTCTTCCTATGAAAGCAATATTATTTGTGGTGCAAACCAAAAAAAAACGAATGATAAAAATATACGCCCGGTTTTGTATACAGGGTTATTGGTAATTAGGCTGCATCCATTTAAGGGACTATCCTGTATATTCAAACATTTTATCAAACAACTCTCGTTTTTTAACGTGAACTCAAAAAAATGCTTCCACATGAGAGGCAAGTCGAAAAAACAAAATTACTTCCGATTTTGTATACAGGGTTATTGGTAAACAGCCTGCGTCCATTGAATAATTTTTCGTTCTACCACTTTTGTCAAACCCCAATGCATAGACCAAATAAATTGTATAGATTCATTTTGTCCCGTTACTCTTGAGCCAGGTCACCTCCGTATTGGAGTGTAACAGTAGAAGTATGTGATAAGTTTTCATCTTGCCTCAAATACCTACCCAACATTTGCTAGTAGCTTTTGGAATATTTAATGTTTTTAGACCGGGCAAAACATGTTTTTAAATGAGAAATAAATATGCCAATTAAAAAAAGTTAAAACAAAACTTGGTATTTTTAATGTACTTATTTTAAACACAACTTAAAACGATGCAAGCTGATTACCAATAACCCTGTACACATAGCAGTAAAATTGCTAGATTACAATCTAAAGATGTCAGATTATAAACTAACCTACAGTGAGTTTGTAACCTAACGCGTGTTGTATTGTAAACTGACAGCGATTGCAATTTTACGGTGATATGTAGATACAGTTGGTGTTATAGCTTTGTAGCTGTCACTTCTATCCTAAATTCAATTAGGTACAGCATTGGATAGCTAAAGAATCAAACAATTAAATATACAATTTTGGAGAATTATGACACATCGTGCGCGGTGGGGGAGTACCTAAGCGCCGCCATTTTGTGTACGTAGGTACTTATTTACGAAGAACAAACGGCCGTGTTCATGATTTAGGCACACCCATTTTTTTAAACTATCAAAGGTATACTCTTGGCCGCCATCTTGCCTCACGTTAAGCGTCGATGGAACGTGCTTGCCTTGAAGAAGCCGATCATTTTCGAGTTGAAGACACCAAGATTGTAACCACCGGGAAAACTCCACCAGTCTGGCCAAACCACTGAGGCAACTTATCCCACTATCTGTTTCTATATATAGACACGTTTTCATAAATACGTCATACAGATTGTTTTAGTAAACAGATTTAGAAAAAAACAAACATCCAGACTTAAAAGTTATTTACAACCTCGTTTACATGAAATGTCGGAGAGCGGGAGTTGACATAATTACAAATATAGACATATCAAACTACCCTATTTCGCAGTTTCTTTGGTAATAGTTAGTTACTACTGTTGATGGACGACGTAGTCGTAGTTTAAATTTTATAATTAAATTAATTTAATTTAAAAAATTAAATTGAAGTCAGTTTTTTTTGGAGAAAATAAATTATTACCTAAAATATAGTCACATATTTGATTAAAGCTGAATAGTTGTTTCTGTCACAACAGGCGTGGTGTCGGAGTAGGTGCAGCACCCAGCGGTTACCCCGGTCGAGGACTATACTTGGAGCTGGGCGGCGGCGAGCGTGACATGTCGCCACCATCTGACAACGTGATGTTTGACAACCAGTGCTACGCAACCACACCTTCGTCTTCCAATGGCAACTCGGATCAGGAGCCGTGCCAGCGCCGGGACCCAAGGCAACACCATCATGCGGTCAGTAATCAATGATTTTTTTCATCCCACCAGCTCGGAAAGAGTACCTACTTTTGCTCCTCGATATCAGGGCGCAAAAGTCGTTTTTACCCTCTAGAGGTTAAAGTAATTTGAATTTAGAACATAGTGTGTACTGAGGTTTTGAATTCAAAACATAATTCAACCTATTTATTTCTACCTCCTTGGTGCCGAATGCATCATACATTTTTTTTTATATGTTAAAAACTCAGACTCGGAACCTCCTTGGTGTACTTACTTTTTTTAATTTGCTTAGCGCGAAAACATTTAAAAATTTGCATTTAGTCATATCCTTGCTGAGGTGGAATGAAAAGTTACGTGTTGCATTGGAGTGCAAAGATTTTTCACCTTGTGCTCTTTTGATTCCCTTGCTACGCTCAGGATTCTAATTTTGAATCACTCGCTGCGCTTGTGATTCAATTTTAGAATCCTTCGCTTGCTCGGTCATCAAAATTGAGCACGCGGTTAAAAATCAACTTTGCACTCTTGCATAACAAATAACTATTTACTGTCATACAAATGACTGCCATCTCGCCTAGTGTTAAAAGACAACGGGGCCTACTATGGAGGGTACTTGCCTAAAAGAAACCGGTTGACGATTTGATTTGAAACTTCTTCATTCGTGTCTTTGGAATATCAACCATGAAACGATGTCCCTTCACGCTACGAGTAGTCTGATAGAAGAAAAGGCAAGGTGGTATTAGATCATGCAGATCAGCTGCACTATCTCCGAAGTTTATCGGATATAAAACCGATAAGCTAACATTTTCGCTCGTCTCTCAATCAATTCCAAAACCTTCCAGCTGATACATACATACTCAGTCGATCCATCCGAAAGGTGCGAACAACACTCCATACAAAATCGGATTTGTGCTTGGTTCGTGAACAACTGTTCAGACTTGACATACCTTAAGTCTTTTAGCAGCTTAAAAAAAGCCTTGGACTCGATATACGAGCCAAAGTTGAGCGTAGATGTCAAACTAACACACAAAAGCTGAAGATGGTCAGTAACCAAGACGGATATACCTTGAAAAGTAGGAATCAGTCTATCCATGGCAACCAGTTGGAATGAACTCCTTTTTGCGGAGATTAGACACGTCTGCGTCTTTCCCCGTTAAACTTGGCCAGGTTGGCATTCCCCTTTCAGAGACTGCGTCAAGGACCAAGTTCAAACGCTCGATCATACTCGCAGTGCCTATGTTTGTTGCCCACTGAGTCTCACGCTAGATACGTAACTCCCTACAACAGTGCAATTATCTGCATACCCAGAAATATCTGGCTTCAACAGATCGTTGAAATGTAGCAGAAGGAACATCGCAGAGAGATTTCTTAGCAAGCACTTACCTACTTTACGTCCCGCTGCTGGGACTGTAGCTATGCTAGCGGGAAGTTATAGGTTTCATACGAAATTAAACATGTAACGATTATGCTTCGTGGGATGCTGGACCACTTCATGTAAATTCTACAGATACAACGATTTTATACGACAATCTTAATATATATAAATCTCGTGTCACAATGTTTGTCCTCAATGGACTCCTAAACCACTTAACCGATTATAATAAAATTCGCACACCATGTGCAGTTCGATCCAACTTGAGAGATAGGATAGTTTAAATCTCAAATTATAGTCGCAATTTTAATTTATTGCTTATTATTTGTCTGTTATTATTTGACAGTCACAATTATCTGTTAACTCCAAATGATTCTAACAGATGTCGATACCTTTCGACTGGGTTGAGTAAGTAATCAATAGATGGCGCTGCTATGGCAAATCTACGAACGTGTCATATAAGCTACATTTTAACAGCATAATCTTCTTAATGTATATAAATTATGCGTCACATTGTTTGTCCGCGATGGGCTCCTAAACTACTGAACCGATTTCAATAGAACTTGCACACCGTATGCAGTTCGATCCAACTTGAAAGATAGGATAGTTTTTATTCCGATTATTTGTCTATACATATGACAATATCCGAGCGAAGCCGGAACGGGCCGCTAGTCTTTAATATTTTTAAATTACGAGGCACGTTGTTTGTCCGCGATGGACTCCTTAACTACTTAACCGATCTTGATCAAATTTGCACACTGTGTGCAGTTTGATCCAACTTGAAAGATAGCATAGTTTGTAGGGCGCCGTAGCCAAATGGCAAAATACGGGGCCCTTATAGATTCGCCATGTCTGTCTGTCCACTTTTCTCCGAAACTATAAGGACTATACTATTGAAACTTGGTAAATGGATGTATTCTGTGAATGGCATTAAGATTTTCGTACAAAAAATAGAAAAAAAACTATAAATTTTGGGGGGTATCCTATACTTAGAACTGAAACTCAAAAAAGTTTTCTTCCCTCAAACCATACGTGTGGGTCTATGGATAGGTCTTCAAAAATGATATTGAGGCTTCTAACATATTTTTTTCTAAACTGAATAGTTTGCGCGAGAGACCCTTCCAAATTGGTATGTGTAAGTTACAGGGAAGGGCCCTGTAACTTCTAAAATAAGAGAATACAAAACTAGAAAAATGTGTGTACATTACCATGTAAGCTTTCAACAAAAATTGGTTTGAATGAGATCTAGTAAGTACTTAGTTTTATTTTAATGCGTCATAAATTCACTATTATTAAAACACTGATTAAAGTAACAACAAACTACAAGAACTTTTATATTATGTTACTTGCTACTACGGGAGCCTTCATGGGCGAGTCCGACTCGCACTTCACCACTTTTATTTATTTTGATTTATAGTCTATACCTAAATGACGATATCCGAGCGAAGCCGGAACTGGCCGCTAGTTTAATATATTTATCAAAATGTGTTAAGGGCCAGGACAAAAACCTGAGGCTACTAAATAATTGTTTTTTGATCAGCCGTGCCTGTCGCGACAAGCATCTCAATCCAGCGCTACGCCAGCACCAGGGTCCCCTACATCCCGTCTTCTCCTGGAGTATGAGATGCACCTGCGGAACACCCTCGCGAAGGGCATGGACGCTGAGAGCTATAGCTTGCACACCTTCGAGGCTTTGCTCAGTCAGAGTATGGAAGATTTAGGTAAGCAACAAGTAAATCGACTGCGACTTTCTAGTTTTTAAAATGTCAAACACCAACGGGCATAGGAATTTATAAATCCGGAATGCACAAAAACAACAGCTGTGCATATCGTACTTTCGGTGAAAAAAGGCCATAATGCTCAAAAATTCTTCAATTTAGAGGTAGTTTCATCATCAATCACCAACAGCCCACTTAATGTTCCCACTGCTGGGACTCGGGGCCTTTTCTCGCAAGGAGAGAGTTAAGGCCATAATCCACCACGCTAGCCCAGTGCGAGTTGGTGGATGTGACACATGACTCCGAAAGGTTCTAGGTACATGTCGGTTTCCTCACGATGTTTTCCTTCACCGTTTTAAGTTAGCGGCATTACGCCCATAACGACAAGAAAAGACGGCGGGGTTTGAACCCGGGGTCTCCGGATCGGCAGGCCCCGTTCTCCCGACTAGACCAGCCGTGACTTACATTTGAGTTTGAGGTACTTACATGTGAGTAGAGGTAGTTTACATTTACGAGTACCTATGTTAACTATCTCTAAATCGAAGTACCTAAGTTACGGCTGGTCTAATCGGTAGAACGGCGGCTGACGATCCGGAGACCCCGTGCCCCGGGTTAAAACCACGCGCACCACTGTCTTTTCCAAGTCATGTGCGTAATGCCGCCAACTTCAAGCTATGAAGCGTGAGGGATCACGATGTTTTCCTTCCCAGTGTATGTATCTAAATGTACCGATATGTATCTTTCGAAGTCATGTGACATATACCAACCCGCATTGGGCCAGCGTGGTGGATTGTGGCCTTGACTTTCTCCTTGCAAGAGAAGACCCCGAGTCCCAGCAGTGGGCACATTTAGTGGGCTGTTCATGTAATACGATATTGTTACATTTACAAAACGTAACTAACAAAATTGTTGGGAATATTTGACACAAAAATGATTAACTAAAATCAATTTAGGGCGAATAACATAACATTTATTTATCCTAATAAAATGTATGTCTTTACTGAAAAATGACAATACATTTTATTCAATTGTGCCTTTGTCTTACTGAAGATACGATATGTGGGGTTATGAGTAGTGATAGTGGTACAATGAGACGCGCCGTCTGATATTTTTCTACGTTGCATCCCGCGCTGGCTTTTCAACTGTGAAGTCCAACAATATTGATTCCACAAACGTCCATCTATATGCAAAATTGCCAAACAATGAACTCATACACAAATTAACTAGGTGCATAAAAAACCTTGTGAAATTTCAAAGACATTTGAAGTACTTAATATTAGGATAGGAATTACTGATTATTTACTTGAAATTAAATCTATTTTTACATTTATAGCGGAATACACCGACAACATGCAGTCATCAAACCAACGGAGTCCATATCCTCCACGGAGACGTAAGTGATAGTAAAACTCGAAAAAACATGCACACACACAATTATATAATGGAGATCCCCTGTCTAAGCAGTCAGTCCTAATTTTTCATGCACCAATATAAGTCTATAAACACTAATATATTCGACCAAAGCACATAATGTAACTTATTTCTGTATTAAAAATGCTTGTAGTTTTACTCTTTTACTTTACATTAGAATATGACTGCACCGAAGCTACAGCTAGCCTTCAGCTTTCCAGAAAAATAATGCTAAACTAAAAATGACTCGTATAATGTGATAAATTGAAAACAACTCAGTAACCCATCGATATAATTAAAGAAACGAAGATGAGGTATGCTATAATCTAAAAACAACATAACATGGCGAAAATTTGTTTGAAAAATTTGAAAATTGAATTGTCAGCGAACGTACACAATTGTCAGCGAACGTACACAACTCCTTGTTGCGACTGAGACTAAATCAGGAGACGTCACCTGATTTTGCATCGCCATAGTAGAAGCGCGTATGCCGCTTCTGTCGTTTTTAAGAGTTCGATGCAGTAACCTATAATAAGTAGTGGTGGGGTGACGAACGTAGTATAATGGCAGCCAGTGTTTTACACTGTTCACTGCTATTCTGTTTATGTTATTTTACACATGAAAATCTAAATGAGATAATCCATAATCGAGTAATTGAACAAAAACATGTTCTATGTTTTTGTGTTCAGTGTTTCCGAAGTCTAAAAATGTCACTTTACTTTTTGACAAGCATGTCACTCACATTCCTTGTGTAAATTGATAACAGAGAGTCGAACGTAGGTTTATTAAATATAAAAGAGGTAAATGAAATATTGTTCAGTTTGCTTACTTATAAATGTAGAATAATTCAGTCATGTTTTACTAGTAGGTAAAATAATCTCAATAACCAAAATGCCACTAAATTTCTCGAGGTCTTGTTTGCACTAGCCACCAACAACTATATTCTTACTTACGGTCATAATATTTCTAAACGGCAGTACCTTACTCCTATATTCAGTGCGTTACAAGTGAGTCCTTTTTAAATTTTAGCATTATTTTTCTACTTAAACATCAATGAAATTAAATACGTACCTTACAGTACAGCGTACCTTGCTGAAGAATTCACACTTCATTTCAAAAGTTCTAATTTGAGCACTTTTTTCCATTCACAAAGTTTTAACATAACCCTGTTTTTTCCCTTGAGGTCCGACCCAAGACATGCTACAATCCCTGAGGCATTCTTTAAAGGAAGCTGCTCAAAGGGATCGAGGTGAAATTTTAATCATTTATTTTATTATGCTATCATTCGTGGTGTATCAAATTGCTCGCATACTTGTATACTCGTACCAGTATATTCAAATATCTCATAATGGCTTTCTTTATGTTGTGTTATAATCTTTAGGTTTACTAATGAAAATATTTGGTACTTATACTCGTAGTAAATTAGTAATTAGTTATTTACTATCGTAAGGCTAACTAGACTAGTACTACATACTAGGTACTTAGTTGGTAGTAAGTTTTGTAGTGCTCTGCTCTTTGCAGAGTTCGTGTGGTGAAGTACTAGATATTTGCCAGTTATTCTGTCGCCAAGCAGTAGCGTGCAAAAATTACTGTGTTACGGTTTGAAGGCAATGTTTCCCGAGAAATTACTGGGCTAAGAGATAAAACATCATATATCTCCGGGTGACGAGCACAGTACGATACTAGGTAGGTAATGATTTGGACTCCAATAGCTGCGTGTCACTGTGCTGTTATGGGCAGGGATGTTGCTTACCATCAGGCACATGTCCTGCTCGTCTTGTCACTCTATGCAAAAAAAAAGTCCTGTGAAACCAAAAGTCGTGAGTTCGATCAAGTTTATTTAAATATTGGTATAATCACGGATATTCGGGGTATAATAAATACAAATCTGGGGAGTTTTATGTAAAATATGTATGTATTTACAGCTAAGTCATAAGTATGCATATAATTAATTATGTCAGCTATCTGGCTCCTATAGTACAAGTATTGCTTTAGTTTGGGGTACATAGTGCTGTGTGAGAAATAGTTTGTCGACCAATATAGGAATTTAAATAATTTAGGTATTATCGTAATTGCAACCTTAAAATTAAAGAATAACAGTGCTAATACTTAGAGTTAGATGTCTGAGCAGTACTCCGTAAAAAATTAGTGTATAGGAACGAGATAATAACGATCTCATATTGACAACATGACAAGAGATATAGGAACTACAGCTGTTCCAAAGCAACCAAAGCATTTAAACATTTTGAAAACTTTCAAATCGCTATAAAGTTCTGTTAAATGTTTTCATCATGAGTTCGCAAATTTCGAAGAAACGAAAGGAACGTTGTCATTGTGCAAAACCACATAAACAACAAAGTCGGTTACCATAACAATGGCTGCATTGTCAAATAAAACAAAAATCAAGCATGCCTTTAGTTTTTTACAATTGATGACAAAACGTAATGGTCTACAAGCCAGTGAACCCCAAAAAAGAAGTGAATTCCTTATTTTCGTAAAACTGGATGTTTGTCAGCGCATGCTCCCAACACAGGTGAGAACGACATACCACCAAATATGAATTTTGGGTCATTCTGGCTGTGGCAGATAAACGGTATGAATGAAATGAAAAGTGTACCTATGAAATACCGATGTAAATTATTCAAATTATAAAGTCTGAAATTTTGGTATTATCTTCAGAATATTATTTATAATCACATCAATAATTGCGAGTCACCTAACATCGCGCTAACCACTTGCCAGACACCCATGTTGTTTTGATGTTCATGCAATTATAATTCTACTTAGATACGACATAGTAAGTATAATGATAGATTGAGATATGATTATTAAACCTGATACTTGGGTAAAAATTAGATTATTATAAGCAGCCTACTAAACTTGCCAACTGCTGGGACTCGGGTCCTCGGTACCGGTTATCTGCCTAAAGCAGGATGACCCAAACTTCATAATGGCTCATCGTTCTTACCTATGTTGGGAGCATGCGCTGACAAACTTTCAGCTTTGGGCCTGGGTTTCACGGACTCTATTAATAAATGTATAGGTTTGTTTATTTACATGTGTGTAAAGCATTGTCATTGTCATTGGGCTGTCATTTCTTTTCTAATGATTCGATTATGTTTGTGTAGGGCCAGCATCGCAATGTTCCGGTGGGGGTGGCAGCAGATCCTCGACTTTGCCACTGCCACACCGATTGGGTGTGGAGCGTCAACACAGTGCACGCTCCGATCGCGATGGGTATTACAGGTAAAAATAACAATTAAATAATGTAAAAACACAAATGACAATTAATGAGCCTATATTAAAAAAGTATAACATCAAAACAATTAATTGTTTATTTAACGTGCCGATATTTAATTTAAAAAAGTCATGAACTCTACAGCTTTTATATTTTACAACATCGACAACAAAACTACTGTTGATTTGTTTCAGTTAATTATAAAGTGTAATTAAAATCATAATCGTGTGATAATAATTTGTGATCTTGATAAAATCTACTCAAAATGCTAACTGTCAGGATGTTACGCGCCTCGTTGTTTTTTAATAAGGTTATATACAGCCTAATTTGGTATAGCTTAGCAAACGCTGGAGCATTTTATTCCTATACTTCTTACTCTCTGCTAAGCTAAGGAAAATAGTTTTTAATAAAGCATGAAAACTAAACGATTACTTTAGGTATCTTTCATTTTCTAAGTTTCCGTGATTTTTTTTAAAGTATGACTCTATTCTATGTTATGAGCCATCAATCAACCATTATGAGTTAGCAAACATTTTGACGTGACAACGTCTTAAATTAGGTTGCGGCTGGGAGTCACTTATGAAAAAGTGTAACGCTCGGTAACGTTACGATGAGTCACCGAACGAGAGAGAGAGGCCCGCCGAATGCCTTGCGTCTCTCTCCCACTCAACTATGATCGGTCTGCCGCGCGCGCAGCACTAGAGAATTAGGCGCATTGAATCGGCGCATGCTTGTGTCTCTGTCTTTGTCTTTCTCGAACGTTCTTGGCGTTGGAAAAACAAGAAAGCGTCATAATACAAGTTCACACGTGTGGTTAAAGTATCGTCAGCTGTGTCTGTAGTGAAAATGTGGAGTGCTTAGATTCGTCATTTACAACAACTACAACAATAAAGGTAAATAATTGTACACTGATATTTCATTATCGTAAACTATGATTGATTGATTAATTTCTTAATTTCATGAAAAATACGTATAATCTTGATTGCGTATCAAACGTTTCTAAGTCAACTACGTTAAAAGGAACAACTATCGACTTGACTTTCGCAAGACACATTACAGCAGAAACACTTCCTTTCATTTCATATTTCTCCTATCATCGTCCTATCCTCAACAAAATCACTCAAATAGGAATTAGTTAAGTTTAAGTTTACATGTACAATGTTTTAGTAAACAAAATATATTTCTATAGTTAAAATTTGTGCAATTCTTATTTTCATTCAATTCCTTGTTCCTATTGTGCAATTTAATTATATTCATATCAATAAATATTCTACCGAGAAAAAGACGTTGTCACGTAAAATCTTCGCCCGTAAAACCGACTTTACAGGCAACCAGATTTTTTTTTAAACACAGACGCAGACTTTGCTCATAGACGTTTGTTACGTACACCAATAGTAGGGGATTTGCTAGCTCATTAGCTATATTCACGGAAACTTTCCATCGAGACTAAAATGCCGATTCAGCGGTTCTGCCTGCCCCGTGGACTTAGCAACTGGCGTACGTGACCTAAGAATTGCCGATGCAGCAGAAAGGGCCCCGTGTCGCCTCGCCACGCCGCCACGAAGACACACTCCGGTACCTACTTCGTCCGCGAGCACACCTAGTTATAATTAATAGATAATTACTTTGTAACCTTTTAAAATAAATGTATTAAATAATTTTCGGTTTTTTTTAAGTCCTTCGGTTGCGACCTCCATAATTGGCGCAGTCGGTAGGATATTTAGAAGCACGGCGCGTTGACTCCAGGATCTCCAAATTTGAATCCTGTGCGATCCGCAAGGTCGCAGCTCGCACTATCTAGTGCCTTGTCTAAATATCGAACTTTGGTAGAGTCGTGACCGTGAGACTCACACTTAAACTTCAGTGGGCCGACGAGATGTTAATGTAAGTACAGTGAATTTTTTTTGTCTTTGTGTTGCTTCCCTGGTGAATCCTTATCTCCAAAATTTTTCATCCAAGGACAAACGTTAAATTTGTCTCTTCCAGACAGATTCGTAGGAATAGAGACGTAGATTTAAATAGAAGCCTAGACACTCTAGAATCAGAGCTAGGGCTACGTAGATTATTTAGTGATAGTTATAACCGTTTAGATATATTTAATATGGATCCCGACACCGTATACAAGGCCTTACGCCCAGTGCCAGATTTCGACGGGGAATCCAAATGTGCTCACTCGTTTTGTTCGCATTTGCGATCAAATTGTTGAAGCTTATGTGAAACCGGGTAATGACTTAGTTAATTTATGCGTAATAAATGGTATCCTTAACAAAATTACGGGTAATGCTGCTAGGACCATAAATTCAAACGGAATTCCCGATTGCTGGAGAGACATACGTAGCTCTCTAATAAATAACTTTTCTGACCAGAGAGACGAGACCGCTCTATATAATGATATTTCTTTGCTCAGCCAAGGAAGTAGCACCCCTATTGAATTTTATGACAAATGCCAGAACCTCTTTAGTACAATTATGACATACGTGTCTTTGCACGAAACTGTCCATACAACTATAGAAGCCAAGCGTGATTTATACCGCAAATTAACGTTACAATCATTTGTGAGAGGCCTGAAAGAACCAATGGGTTCTCGCATACGCTGTATGAGACCGGTTTCTATTGAGAAGGCTCTGGAATTTGTTCAGGAAGAATTAAATGTAGTATATATGCAGCAACGCAACGAGCAGATCGACAGGAGAGCCCCCGTGTCCCAGCACCAGACTTCTTTAATATATAAGGCTCCTCCTTCATTGCCATTTTCTATGCCGAAATTTAATAATGTGCCTCCCACATCTAGCTGGCCGAGACCAACTATGTTGCAGCAGCAGCATCAACCTGCTTACCGTCCACCCCCGTTTAATCAACCAGGTTTTCGTCCCCCAGGATTTAACCAGCCGCGTATGCCTACACGTACTCAGCAAATGTTTGGCGCGCAGCCCCCTAACTACAACCCTCAAAACGCGTTTAGGTTCCCTCCGCGCAATGTTCCCCAGAATACAGGTCCGAAACCTATGAGCGGTGTTAGCCATTTTGTCCCCAAGGCGCTTCCACCGACAATGTCAGGTCATGACTGGCGTAAATTCGGCAACCCACAGCCGTCAAATTATTTCAAAACCCGGGAGGTAAACTTTAATGAGATTGCTGACTATGACGAGACGTATTACAACCCTGACTATTATTGTGAAGAACCTCATGACTTTTCAGCTAACGATTATAGTGACTATTACAGATATAATCAGACCGAGTTCGACTACAACAGTAATGGTTATAATTCAATTGAAGGGCAACACGTTGACTCAAACGTTATAGACGGTCCCGGAATTTCGACTAGCCACGAACATAAACACTTAAATTTTCCGAAGGGACGCACCAACCTCGAACCAGAATAGAGCTTAACTTACAGTCAAAAGAGAGTTACGCTATATTCAAATAACGGAACCCCACTTAAACTATTAATTGATACGGGCGCAAATCAATCTTTTATCAGCCCGGAATGCGTGGAAAAATTCTATTCACACGTGCCTCTGAATTTAGACCCCTTCGAGGTCACCAACTCTCGTATGACAAGCAGTCATGACTATTCAATTACAGTGCCTAATTTTAGCGAGTTCAACGATCAGAAAGATATTAAACTATTTATCTATAAATTTCACAGTCATTTCGACGGACTGTTAGGACTAGATTTATTAGATGGAGTTCAGATTGATCTGAGACGTAATATTATAATAACGGATCAAACTGTTATACCACTGGCCCGCTACACATGTAGAAAGGCCAATTCTCAAGAAACTATTCCCGCCAATTCGAGTCGATTAACTAATGTGCCGATACACAACCCCGATGGTGACGTATATATCCGGGAACAAGTACTGTGTAATTGCATAATTCACGAATGCGTAACTACAGTCACGGATCAAACGGGAATTGTAGAAATTGAAAATCCCACTAATTCACCCATTACTTTAACTTTTGACCAGACGTTACAAGTGAACCTCTTTAACATCGAGACCTCAAATACGAACGTAGACCCTAACCGTGTTAATGACGTACTCTCTCGACTACGGACTAAGCACTTAAATACTGAAGAAAAAATTAATTTAGAGATTTTATGTTCAAAATACGCTGACGTTTTCTATATTGAAGGAGAGACATTGACTTTTACTAACAAAATTAAACATAGGATTAAAACGACAGACGAATTACCAGTGTATACGAAAAGCTATCGCTACCCTTTCATACATCGCGAAGAAGTACAAAAGCAGATGACCTCCATGCTGGAACAAGGAATTATTAGACCTTCAGATTCAGCTTGGAGCTCGCCTATTTGGGTAGTACCGAAGAAGACGGACGCATCCGGAAAACAGAAATGGAGGCTAGTTGTAGACTTTCGTAAACTAAATGAGAAGACAATTGACGATAAATATCCCATCCCTAATATTTCAGATGTCCTTGATAAACTCGGGAGATGCCAGTACTTTACAACTCTAGATTTAGCATCTGGGTTCTATCAGGTGGAAATGCACCCGGATGACATTTCTAAAACAGCATTTAATGTCGAACACGGGCATTTCGAATTTCTGAGGATGCCAATGGGACTAAAAAATAGTCCATCTACGTTTCAAAGGGTAATGGATAACGTGCTGAGAGGCTTACAAAATGAAATCTGCCTGGTATATCTTGATGATATAATTGTATTCAGCACGTCATTACAAGAGCATATGATAAATCTAGAAAAGTCTTCACTAGATTGCGAGAATCTAATTTCAAAATCCAGATGGATAAATCTGAGTTTTTGAAGTTAGAAACCACCTACTTAGGGCACATTATAAGTAGAGAAGGTATAAAACCTAATCCGGACAAAATTTCAGCTATAAATCAATACCCAATGCCCAAGACGCCCAAAGAAATCAAACAATTCCTGGGACTTCTGGGATATTACAGGAAATTTATACCTGACTTCGCCCGAATTACCAAGCCGATGACTAGATGTTTAAAGAAAGGTACCAAAATGACTTTCGACCCCGAATACATAGACAGTTTTGAGAAATGCAAGAAATTACTGACTAATGACCCAATACTACAATACCCAGACTTTAACAAAGACTTTATTTTAACCACTGACGCGTCTAACCTTGCCATAGGAGCCGTACTAAGTCAAGGATCTGTAGGATCAGACAAACCTATCTGTTACGCTTCTCGTACTCTCAACGATAGCGAGATAAACTACAGTACTATCGAAAAGGAACTGTTAGCCATTGTCTGGGCGACGAAATATTTTAGACCTTACCTCTTTGGTCGAAAATTCAAAATTATGACCGACCACAAGCCCTTGCAATGGATAATGAACTTAAAGAGCCTAATTCGAGACTCACGAGATGGAGGCTCAAATTAAGTGAATACGACTATACTGTGATTTATAAAAAGGGCAAAATTAATACAAACGCAGACGCCCTCTCTCGAATCGAAATTAATAACGAGGAGACGGACTCAATGGTAGCGAATCCCACAGAAAGGCCACCCTCTGAGGCTGGATCGACTACCCTTACTGCCCATACAAGTAAGGAAAACCCAATTCTTGAGATCCCTATCACAGACGACCCCTTCAATAAATTCCATAGACAAATTTCTTTCACTATCGTAGGTGATATTAAGCGTCGTACTACTACTACCAAACCCTTTGACACACACACTCGCACATGTATCCAAGTATCCGAATCCAATCTCGAACAGGACGTGGTTAATGCTATAAAAGAATTTGTTAACCCTAAAATTAAGACTGCTCTTAAGATCACGCCACCTTTAGGAATGTACTCTATCATCCCCATCTTACAAAACAGCTTTAAAAGTTCTTCTATGAATCTTGTCTTAGCAACAACCGAACTAGAGGACGTAAAAGAGTATTTGAGACAGCAAGAAATTCTCAAACATTACCATGAGGGTAAGACTAATCACCGAGGTATTAATGAATGTTATCTAGCTCTTTCACGAAAGTACTATTGGCCTAAAATGAAAGAGGAAATAGCAAAGTACATAAATGAGTGTACTGTGTGTGGACAATCGAAATATGACCGACACCCTATCAAACAGTATTTTAACATCGTACCTCCCGCGACGAAACCATTCGAAACTATACATATGGACCTATTTACTGCACATAACGAAAAATATTTGACCTTTGTAGATGTGTTCTCTAAATACGGACAGGCCTACCATCTACGCGATGGCACTGCTGTCAGTATCATACAAGGACTTTTGACTTTCAGCACTCATCATGGTCTGCCTTTGTCCATAGTAACCGACAACGGCACGGAATTCACAAACCAGATGTTTGCAGAATTTGTGAGACTCCACCGAATTAACCACCATAGGACTTTAGCTCATGCCCCAAATGACAACGGAATTATCGAAAGATTTCATTCGACCTTGCTAGAACACTTACGCATCTTACGACTTACACATAAAGACGAGCCGACTATCAACTTAATGCCTTACGCAATACTAGCTTACAATAGTTCAGTGCACAGCTTTACAAAGTGTAGACCCCACGACATAATTAGAGGTCACTTTGATCCTAGGGATCCCTTTGATATCGATATAAATGAACACCTATTGCAACAATATATAATAAATCACAGAAATCAGATGAAAGCTGTGTATGAAAAATTAATGAGTCCTCACTAGAAAACCGCACGAACATTATAGAAAATAGAAATAAGAATAGAGAACCCGAAGTTGAATACCAGCTCGACCAGCAGGTTTTCGTCTCAAATCCTTTAGCTAATCGTAATAAACTGGCCCCACGTTATACTCAAGATAATGTATTAGCAGACCTCCCCATTCACATATACACCTCTCAAAAGAAAGGCCCTATTGCCAAATCTCGACTTAAACGTGTCCCTAAATCTGCCAAATTGTTGCAGGATACTACTGATAATCCTTCACCCGACACTGGCGGACGAGATAAGACTTGAGAGCCTTGACAATGGACCTGGTATACTTCCTTTCAAACTTGGACCGGCTAAACTTATTACTCACTACCATTCATTTATTCAATACATTGACTTAACCTCTATTGAAGACAGACTAAGCTCTATAGACCTTCAACTTAAATCGTTTGAAACCCGACTAGAGAACGACACCTATCTCTTATATGAATTACAGATAAATTATCTCGTTACTAAACTTAGTAAAATTCATAGCCAACTCAGTACGTTGCAGCCTAACAATATACGTAACAAAAAGAGGGCTTATAGACGGTCTAGGATCTATTGTCAAAAGCATTACCGGTAATTTAGATCACACCGATGCCGAAAAATATAACAGCGCAATAAAGATCTTAGAAAATAACGAAGATAAGCTAATATCTGAATTAAACGATCACGTCAGTCTGAACAAAGAATGGATGTCTCAACATAATACATTGCTTACGAACATAATAGAGAATCAAGAGAGAATTAATAGTAGCTTACACTTAATATTAAATAGTAGTGCCTATGCGGACACTACTCTTCTTAAATATGCGAAATTCGCTCAGTTATTGGTTATCATCAGCGAAAACGTTGACGATTTATTTTTAGAATTAAATAGGATAGAAGACATTTTAGCTTTTATACGTGCATCGAGCACACATCATAGTATGTTAAGCATTAGGAATTTAGGAAATATGATAGATAGATTAAAATTAGTTTATGGGCAAAATCAAGTACCAGAGGCTGATTTGAGAGAATACTATAGCATCATAAAATCAGGCTATTATTATGCAGGTAGCAAAATTGTAATAGTTTTCAAATTTCCCATAACCTCAACCAGCCAATACGATCTGTATAGGTTATCCTTAGTTCCAAATAAAATTCTCAGACTTTTATCCTCCATACCCCTTCCTAGCAACCAATGGCAAGACGTTCATGTACATTGCGGCTGAATGCCTGAAATTTAACCGTCGGTACCTATGCGAAGAGGATGGTCATCACCTACCACGAGATCACTCAGACTGTATTCAAGACATCATCACACGTCAGACGTTGAACCACTCGTGCCGACCTACCAAAGTTACACTCGAGAAAGAAGCCGTAGAGCAGCTAGACGACCAACACTACACCCTAAGCTTCCCGAAGCCAACGAAAACGGAAATGCAGTGCGGACGTCAAGAGTTTGTCACCCTACAGGGAAGTTACCTGGCTACCGTACCCCATAAATGCTTTCTACGGACGACCGACCTTACAGTCATCAACATCAATGACGAAGTTAAAGGACAACCACTTTTAATAGCCGAAATACCACAGGACTACTACACTAAAGAAGTAAAGGACATACCACACATACAACTAAACTCTATAAACCTGAAAGGACTACATGCTATAGAAGACAAGATCCTAATGCAACATCCAACCAAGATGGACCATGTCGAAGCCAACATTTACCACACGACTATACCGTTTTACGGATTTTTAATTGCAGCAGCCCTACTTACACTTATAACAATGAGACGGAGACACCATCTCTGCGCGGGGCTACCGAATAAAAACTCAACCTCAGAGAGGAAATCTCCTCGAAACCAGAATTATGAAGATCCTGAGAAGCTGCAAGACGAGAGTACAAAGTCAGCAACATTCGCGCTCAGAGTGCTCAAATAGTTGCTGATCTGAGGGGGGAGATGTTACGTACACCAATAGTAGGGGATTTGCTAGCTCATTAGCTATATTCACGGAAACTTTCCATCGAGACTAAAATGCCGATTCAGCGGTTCTGCCTGCCCCGTGGACTTAGCAACTGGCGTACGTGACCTAAGAATTGCCGATGCAGCAGAAAGGGCCCCGTGTCGCCTCGCCACGCCGCCACGAAGACACACTCCGGTACCTACTTCGTCCGCGAGCACACCTAGTTATAATTAATAGATAATTACTTTGTAACCTTTTAAAATAAATGTATTAAATAATTTTCGGTTTTTTTTAAGTCCTTCGGTTGCGACCTCCATAATTCGTTTGTAAAAATAATACAAACAACTTTATTTTTGTAAATATAGCTATAAAAATGTATAAACTCTATTTAAATTTTATGAAAATTTATATAAGGCAACAAGGAAAACAATCCATAGCGTTGACCATGAAATAAAAAAAATAGACAAAGAGACTTTGTTTCATGGACGACTTTACACAAAAAGGTTATCAAAATCAATAAATACCTCGTTACAAGCACTTCTGGGTTCGAAATTCCAATTATAAAGAAAGTTATAAAATTCGATATTAAAAGAACACAGATTATTATCGCTGGTATTGTAAAAGACGCTGAATAAAAGAGTTAAAAACTTATAAAGTGTAAAAGGTTACGTAGACGTCATTAACTTAATTACCTAAATAAAATAAATCTAGCATCTTAAAAATGCCTTAAAAAAGAACTTACCTAAAAACAGATTTCTTTACTTTTAGCTATCCCGTATTAGGTCAGAATCAGAATGCCGCACTAAGTTGCACACAATTAACGAAGTTTGCCTCTGTCGTAGGCCTCCAAATTTATTTAACCTTCTGTATTGCAATGTCTTTACCCTAAATGTATCTTCTTTATCTTTAGTGACCGGAACGAACTGATGCGGGAAAGAGAAAGGGAGCGAGAACGAGAACGGGGCTACCTTAGCGATCATAATACTAGGTAAGTTTAAAAAAATCTTAATTAAATTGCAAGTTACACTACATTCCTAACTAACTATTTAAATACGAGCCACATCTGACAGACTAGATAGTCCAGATGTTATGGTGACCAATTGGAAGAGTACACAGAACTTCATTTTTGAGAATCACATACATACAGTATAGTTTTCAAACATTTTCTAAGTAAAGTATATCAGCACATCTCTAAAAACCCATACTTTAACTTTAAACGGAAGAATCAAAACATGTCCTTGATGGTAAGCAACACGACTGCACATACCTAACAGCATAGTGCTATACGTAGCTATGTAAATACGGTCTTTCTATCGGAATGCTCGTAGCTCGAAAAAGCAACATCGTTTCATGGTTGATGTTCCAAAGACATGAACGAAGAGATTTGACTCTACTTTTGTGATAAGAACGTCAAGGCTGTGGAATATGTTGGCTGAGTTGGTCTCGTCTCGAAATCTAGAGTGATCGGTTTCTTCTAGGTAAACAAGCTCCATCGTAGACCGCATCGTCGCTTATCATCAGACAAGATGGCGGTCAAGTGTTAAACAATAAAAGTGAAAAAAACGCTCGTAATTCAGAGATATTATGGTATTTTTGTAGTGGTAGGACTCTTGGCAGAGTCCACCTGGGGAAGTACCACACCTTTGCCAGTTATTTTATCGCCAAGCAGTATTGTGTAAACATTTCTGTGTTTTTGGTTTGAAGGACAATGTTTCCAGAGAAATTGCTGGGCTTAGAGTTATAACATCTTAGATCTCTGGGTGACGAGCGCAGTGCAGTGCTAGGTAATGATTGGGGCTCTTCATGTTCTAATAGCTGCGTGTCACTATGGTGTTATGTGGCAAGCAATTTGCTTACCATCAGACACATGTCCTGCTCGTCACTCTAATTGAAAAAAACATTATTTATTAATAAATCCCTTTATATCGGTACATGATTAATGCATTTACGTTACTGCTTGGTGCTAGAATATCTGGTGTGCTATTTCCCCAGGCAGACTCTGCAAAAGAGTCCTACTAGGATTTGATAATATTCGCCAATTAACATGAATTTACACCAAGCCTCAATCATTACATTTTGTTGTAAAGAAGATAATGAATAAGAATGTTAGCTATATTAAATACTAGCTGAACCCGCTACTTCGTTCGCGTAAGCAGATATTATAGTGTAAATTAGTTGGAAGTATCGTTCGTCAAAATATTTGCATTATGTAATCATTGAAAAACCGAGTGAATTTGTTTTCCCACACAAAAAAATATTTAATTTTATCATCTTTATTTTTCTTTTTTTAAACAAAATCAAACATCCTTATTAAGGTTTCGTAGTATCGAACGTAGCCGCAAGTGTTAAGTTTGTAGGATTTTTATAGGATACATTACGAAAATTCTGAAGCTGATGTGCATGATCTGATTACCTACTTTTCTCTTTTTATCCGCAAGCTGTTTTCTAGCTGTTACCCGCGACTTCGCCCGCGTAAAATTTTGAACGAAGCCTGTGTGGAATCAAATCAAATCAATTTAAGCCAAGTCTTAGTGAAATGTTAATGTATGAATTTTAGCAGCAAAAGCTTATTAGTACAATTTAGAATACCAGTAACGCCACCTAGTGATGAAAGAAAAAATGCATACTTAGTGAACTGTTAATGTATGAATTTTAGCAGCAAAAACTTATTAGTACAATTTAGAATACCAGTAACGCCACCTAGTGATGAAAGAAAAAATACATAACACAATAGCAAAACATTGATTTAAATGGCCTTTAGTGCTTTTAGATTTAAACTCGCATTAGCGCCATCTAATGAGAATATAATGTTGCTTGTTATTTTGATTGTGAACGCAAATCACCTGTATTATCTACTCCAAAACGGGTGCATATATTTTTAATTTTTGGCTTTTACCTTACCATCACATCAAGTTCCTTACAAAAATATATACTAATTATAGATTAATATGGAGTTAAACGAAAATATAGACTTAGACCCCATGTGAAATTTTAGACTCTAAACTATGTGTGGTATTTCATTCAGACTATAAGTTATATGTTTCAATTTTCTACCAAATTTGCTTAATCTTTCCGATTCCGATTCCGTCACAGTAACCGATTTGCTATTTGTGATTACAAACTACGTGTGTTTCGAATTCCTTCCAAATATGTTCAGCCGTTCCAACGTTGTCCTGTAACTGTAAATATTATGAATGTCAATGTTTGGATGTTTGTAACTTAATCATGGCGGAACGTATCAAGTGATCGGGCTGAAATTTGAAATACAATTAGATTATAGTCTGGAAGAACACATAGGCCAAACATTGCCTATGTATAGTTACTTATCTATATGTCCCTATGTGTTACTTAAGCTAAGCCAAGAATATGTTTCAAATTTTAACTCGATACATTCAGCCATTCCAACGTAATTGAGCAGCAAAAATTTAAATATTGACATATTTATATAATATTAGGAAAGGATAGGATATTACAAAATTTTTGAAAAATAAAACCGGTCAAATGCCAGTGGGACTCGCGCGCGAAGGGTTCTGAACCATTAGCAAATAAAATGATTTTATTGTATGGGAGCCCCCTTAAAAATTTATTTTATTTTAATTACTTATATTTAAAGAGAA
This sequence comes from Ectropis grisescens, assembly GCA_017562165.1. Taxonomy (NCBI): domain Eukaryota; kingdom Metazoa; phylum Arthropoda; class Insecta; order Lepidoptera; family Geometridae; genus Ectropis; species Ectropis grisescens. The sequence goes on along the minus strand of CM029788.1, from coordinate 14,478,498 downwards.
CATAAAACTTAATATTATGTGAATAGTGAAAGCGTCAACCTGTGACAGGTACGTTATTAGTATCGAGCAAGAAACGGTAAAAAAGTCAAGTTTGTTGTATGGAAATAAGCCCCTCTTAAATATTTATTTTAGTTTTAGTATTTTTTGTTAAAGCGGCAATAGAAATACATCGTCTGTGAAAATGTCAACTATCTAGCTATCACCGTTCTTGAGATACAGTCTGGTGACAGACGGAAGGATGGACGGACAGCGAAGTCAGGTACGGAACCCTAACAATGGTCTGCTTCGGTTACCGAAGCTTGTTGAACACTACCTTTAAATTTTAAACAGTATTTGGATTGAAATAATACGTTAAGTTACGGCTGGTCTAGTAAGCTACAGCTGACTTAGTCGGGAGAACGCCGACTGTTGATCCGGAGACCCAGGGTTCAAAACCACGCGCACCACTATCTTTTCTGAGTCATGTTCGTAATGTCGGTAATTAAACGGTGAAGGAAAATATCGTGAGGAAACCGAAATGTACCTAGAATCTAAGTTCTAAGTCATATGTCATCCACCAACCGACACTGGGCCAGCGTGGTGAATTATAGTTTTGTCTCTCTCCTTGCGAGAGAAGGCCCCGGCGTCCAGCAGTGGGAACATTTAATGGGTTGTTTATGCTGCTACTTATTTTGCTGATATGTTTTGTCCAAAAGAACAAAAATTTACTTCAATGACAGGTAATTTAATTCTGTCGTTCGACTAACTAAATACAGATAAATCTAAGCTGATATTTGTTTTTTGTTGATATTTGAAAAACTACCTCCCTGTTTTCGATATATAAGATCACCTCTGAAGTATTTTCTACCAAACAAAAAAAGGAATTATCAAAATCAACTCACAATTAGCGGAGTTATCGTGTAAAATAAAACCAAATAAAAAAACATGCAACCCGATTGAGAACATCCTCCTTGTTTGAAGGAGGATGTTCTCATCCTCCTCCTTTTCCACACAAAAATATATTTTTGACAATTATTTTGTCATTCAAGACGACGCGACGCGATCACGTGGGCACTTCTTGAATCTAGAATCTAGATATTCTGTGGATCGTCTGTGATACACAGAATACTTAGAAGTTAGTATGTACCGAACGCGCCGTGCGTGCCGTTATTATTTAATGTTTGTGTAATTTCCGAACCACCAAACCGATAATGTTCAAATTTTGATGGGACAATTTAAAAAAATGTGTTCTTTCTAACAAAAAAATAATTAATGAAATTAAACAACGCAAACATGAGTTACAACCAAATAGACATTCTGACTGTCACCCCTCCCGCAAGAAAACCGATCAGAATTTGGGGATCAAAAGTAGCCTACAGCAATCTCCTTAGTTTAAACTAAAATCATGCTAAGTTTCAGCTGAATTGAATCAGTAGTTTCGGCGTGATGCGTGATCCCTATACAGAAAGACAGACAGACAGACAGACAGACAGACAGACAGACAGACATGAAAGAAAAAAAATGCAGATTCGCCATCAGTATCGACTATGGAGTGCCCCAAAAAAAAAATTTTCTAAATATCTTCAATGTACAGAATTCGACCTGTTACAGTTTTATTATAAGTATAGATTGCGTTTAGGAAACTGGTTTCAAAATAAAGTCACTTTAAATTGAATGGGTTATTCCATAGTAAATACATTATCTAATAATTGCGTACTTTTAAAATGGACTTGCCTATCCAACTTTGAATCATCATAAAGTTAAACAGAAATAAAGTCAAAGTCAAAGTACTTTATTCATAAATGTACAATTTACACGTCAATTAATAAAAAAATAAAAACAAAAGAAAGAGCATACAAATTGTATACATTTTCAAAGTTTGAAACGACTACTTTACTGTATTACAATAATTATTGTACAGAAAACTGTCAAGCATTATACGAGTATAATGTCTTTATTGCAATTGTACTAACCTATGTCAAATTTATTTATTTTCATTTTTATGGGAACTTTGCCATCACTCTCTAAAAATTCGCTGTAACTATAAAAAGTTTGATCGATAAGCCAGCACTTTAATCTGTTTTTGAAGCTGCCGAAACTTGGGGCCGATATAACTATTTTGGGAAGAGCGTTATAAACTTCCGGTCCCATAATGTGAGTTAACTTCTGTGACCTCGTGAGAGAGTGTGGTATAACATCCAGCTTGTCGGCGTTGCGTATGTTGCGAGAATGTCTCTCTCCTCGCGTGTTGTACGATTCTAGATTATTTTTGACATACACAGCCACTTGATAGATCAAGATAGCAGGTAAAGTAAGTATACCAAGCTCCTTAAAATATGGTTTGACGGATGTACATTGCGATACGAAAGATATCAAAATCAAAGTTGGTACATATTTTATTATATTTAAATACTGTCATTTTATCAAATAATTGCAGGATCTGTCGTCATCCCTATTGCCGAACCCAAAATCCTTGTTCGACGATATTTCTACATGATATTGTCTGAATTATAAAACCACAATAAAAATCATGATATACGAGTATCAAAAGTTGAAGTTGCAAGTAGAAAGAGTTGTCCGTGGTCATTTCATGTATATTCCAAAACGATGTTATATCCAAATCACCATTTATTGAATACAAGTTAATCTTACTCTTATTCAAGCTCCTCGTTATGCTATCTAACTTTTTTGTGTGTTCGAATGTTCATAATTATTTTATTGTTACAGAGACCGAATTCGAGACAGAATACCTGAACGTGACCAGGGATATATGAGCGATCACCAGTCTAGGTAAGTGATCTATCTGCAATGCACTTGTATTATACGAGAGACGAAAGTTTGTGGTCTTGTGTGCAAGTATCTAAGTGCCTACTCTTATATCTGTTTATGCCCACGTATGTATCTCTGTAAAAGCGAAATAGATTTTAATTTATTTATTTTAGATTAACTGAATTAACGTATTATTCTTTTTTATCCCGTTAATGATAGTGATTGTGATTGTTAAGAGACGGTTACACTGCGAGGAGCAGCTATAATAAAATGTAAAAAAATGTTGTTAAATATTCTAAAAATATACGTCCGAATGACTCAACATATCGATTTATAATTTATTTGGACCGCAGAGGATAGGATCATAGGTAGTTAGGAATAGCACATAGACTACTTTAAAAAAATAATTAAAAAAAAAAATTGGTGGACAATTCACACACAACACTATCTGACCCCAAACTAAGCAAAACTTGTACTATGGCGGCCAAATAGCTGTTATAATGCATATATAGTTTTTAAATACATACTTATTATACATAGACATACTTAGAGAATAATTTCAAAGTTAACTAAATTATTATAAAACAACAAAGACATAGATCGTCAAACTTCGGTGTGAGGGATTGTGACATCACGTCTTCGTAAAAATATATAATGAATGGACGTTACTCCAAACTTTTAAGCACTTATCGTAATTTTTTATTTGTAAAACAAATGAAAAAATACGTTCTCTGCTATATTTTTAATAATCTAACTGACGGACTATAGTACATTATGGTACATGTGTGTAATATTGGTGATTACAGCTGAGGCGCATTTAAGACCCTCGCCTCCGGCTCGGGTCTTAGTGCAGCCAAGGACGGTATATGTATGTCGCAGCCGGATCGTTTATTCCGATGTATTACATTACGGCTAGCCGTTTTGAAAAACAGGGCCGTTTTGTAAAGCGGCGGTTTGACGATTAGCCAGATTGAAAGCGGCTGATTAAAAAACAGCCGTAATGTATTCGACGCCATACGCCATTCAAAACGGCTAGCCGTAATGTAATAAAGCGAAAGATTAGCCGCCGCTTTGACAATTTTTAGTTCCGATTCTTAACACTCATGGCGCAGCCTGACATAACAACAACCATGGCGTTGATAACAGTAAGTGTGTTACTAAATTGCTAAGGTGAATGTGGATTCTGGTGTTCGGCGGAATCCTACACAATATTATTGGGGTGGTTTACCACCGTCCACCTTGCTAAGACTAAATCGGACTGGGTAGGTTAGGAAGGACCCAGATCCGACTCGGAGCACCCCGACTCCACCTAGTCTTGTCGCTACTACCCCTAGAGTGTATATCAAAAATGCAGGAGCCAGAAGCTCAAGGGAGGTCTCTCAGGGCTGACCAAAGAGCTTCTGGTGGGAGCCCACCCGAAGTCAAATCTCAATGATAAACCCTTGTCTCAGTGTACCATATTTCTTAGGTGTACCATCTCCAATATCAAGTTAGGGGCTTTCAGGGTTTTTTTTATCTGAGAGGTAAGATGTTTAAAAAAAAGTGTAAGAAATATGGCAAGAGATAATCTGTCAGCTTTTTCTGATTAATACTCATTGTTTATTTTGTAAGTATGGTCACCCTACAATTTAAGCAGTAGTACAATGCGGCTAAACGTTGGCCGCCGTATTGAAGAACGTATTGCAATGACAATGCGGCTAATCGTTGAACTGCCGCATTACAAAACGGCCCTGTTTTTCAAAACGGCCGTAATGTAATACAGCGGATTATACGATCCGGCTGCGACATGTTTACATGAAACATGAATGTTTGTCTGTATGTCTTTTATAGAATCGTAAACTATGTACTTGATAATGTATTGTGATGATCTTTAGCAAAATTGTTGTGCCCAGTTCCCAGCCCCAGCCCAGCAGCACAGCTAGGAAAACATAAAATTGAATTACTTTTAGTAAATACTAGCAGAGGCCCACAGTTTTAACCGCATCTAAGGTAAATCATGTAAATTGATAAGTTTAAGTAAAAAAACTAATTCCTGACCATAAACTGTTTTCCAAATTTCATCCGATCCGTTTAGAAGTATCGACATGATCGAGCATCAAACATAAAAAATCAAAACTTTGAAATTTATAGTAGTAGAAGGATATATAATGAGGTAAAATATTTTATCAAACTCTAATACATATGAATACCGAAAGAACTAGTTAATTAGGTATAGCTTTTTAGGTACATAGCTGCAAATCCTTCTTTTTCTTCTGCTCCCTTTCCTAGAGGTCGGGTCTCCTCGTTGCTCGGGGCCAAGACGCTCTGTCTTGGGTTGTCTTTACTGGCTGGGTGAGGCTCCTCACGTCCTTTTCCACATTTCCCCACCACGTAGGTAGGGGACTACCTCTGCCTCTGGGTTTATTCGAGATGTTGATAGTCTTCTTTACTATATAATTGGCATCCGGCCTCATTATGTGACCATACCATCGGAGTCTAGACTCTCTATGTTTCTCAGTAATTGGCGCTACCTTCAATGACCCTCTGACGAATTAATTTCTTATTCTGTCCAAGCGCGTAACTCCACTGGCTCATCTCAGCATCTTCAAAGCAAATTATGATGAGCTAAATGATGAAATTACTATGAGCTCTGTAATGATTATTACAGAGCTGCAAATTATACCAAAATAAAATATCAATGCACCGCAGGTTTACCTGCGTAGTTCCCGTTATTTTCCCGAAAAAACGGGAGTTCCTGTAGTATGGGTATGTGTTCATACTTTACGACGTGGTTCAGCAACAAACATCCAAATTGTCATTTTTTATAATATTAGTAGGATAATCGTTAGTAAAGACGATAGTAGTGACGCCTTTAGTTAGTGATTGAACCTTGATGCACTCCGACAATCACGTAAGAGAAAATACCTATCTCTACTACGCGAAAGTTGCACAGTCGTTTTGTGGAATTTGTAGTTCTCGTGTTTCACAGTAGATGGCGACTTTCACAATATTCTCATAGTTAAGTAAAGGAAACTGGAAGAAAATAGGAAAACCATATGTGTATTAGTTGGCTCATTTTTTTGAGTGAAGAACTATGTTCTTTCTTCCCATGACTTCAAAGGAAGAACGTGGCTTACTGAACATTTTGCAAAATTTCTTAAAATACAAGCAAAAACAGCGACATCTGTTACAAACCAAACGAACTACGAGAGGGGTCGCTTTCTAAATGTAGACGACGTTGTACTACGAAATGTAGACGACATTGTACAAAAACGTTTATTAAATACATATTTTTATTTTAAATGCAATTGGAATAATTAAATAATTATTAAAGTATAAAAATTATAGTTATAAAAATATGAATTCAATTCATATGATTAAAACTTCTAACATTTATAACTCCGCTTGGACTCCGCTTATAACGACAAAAATCACGTGCAAGGCTGCTTCATCGACTTCACACGTTCAATAGCGGCCATTGTGTGAATTTCCATAGTTAAATAAATATCGCTTTAAACGTGGATAGTTATTAATCTAACAGCAACAAAAGTACAAGTCGACAAAGAGGTCCCGCGAAGGATCCAACTCGGATGGGCAGCGTTCGGGAAACTTCGTCACATCTTTGAGTCCAAAATATCCCTATGCCTAAAGACGAAAGTCTTTAACCAGTGCGTGTTGCCAGTGATGGTTTATGGAACTGAGACGTGGTCCTTAACTGTAGGCCTCACAATGAAGCTCAAAGTCACACAGCGAGCTCTGAGCTATGGAGAGGGCTATGCTCGGAGTCTCTTTGCGCGACAGAATCCGTAATGAACATATTCGCCAAATTAGCAAAAGAATAAAAGTAGCCGACATAGCTCAAAGAGTAAGCAAGCTGAAATGGCAATGGGCAGGCCACATCGCTCGCAGAACTGACAACGTGACAACCGATGGGGAAGAAAAGTTCTCGAGTGGCGACCATGAACAGGAAGTCGCAGTGTTGGACGGTCTCCCACTAGATTGACAGATGACCTCACAAAGGTTGTTGGAAACCGATGGTCGCAGGTTGCGCAGGACCGTTCGTTGTGAAAATCTAGGGGGAGGCCTATGTTCAGCAGTGGACGTCTTGCGGCTGATGATGATGAACAAAAGTAAATTAGGTATTTGATGACCAGCAAATACTCCCGCGCACTGACCGCTATGAACTGAGTGAACTGAGTCGCACTGGCTGGGCCTAAAAAAATAATTTTAGGCCCAACGCGGTTGTGCCAATTTGTCGCACCTTTATCTAGGTCCTTATGTATCGGTCTATGCTTCCATCTGTATTATCTATCTGTCAACAATTTCATCAATTGTCAACCGATTTTTTATATGTACTCGGACTGGTTTTGCTTTTAATTAAGTAATTATCTTCACATTAATTGCTTTAGCCCAAGGGGAAAATTTTAGGGATATTTACTGCTAGATGTCATTTTGTTCGTTTCCGGCCAGGAGACAATAAACGTGGACCGGAATACTATTTGAGATAGAAAACAAATTGTTGACGCGAAATTAAACGTGCTAGGCATAAAGTAAAATGGTATTTAATTTGTTATGTTAATAATCCCCGTGTGCCACCACACTGGGATTAATATTCCCAGTGTGGTAGTTTAGCCATGCATAATTTTTGCATAGATAGGTATTCTATTTAAAAAAATAATATGTTGGAATAACACTATAGGCTTTTTTATCCCAGTCAAATAACGGTATTGGGAACTACATGGGTGAAACCGCGGGGTGCTGCGAGTAAACTCTAAAACTTTGAAATGTTATCTAGTAAAATCTCGTGTATAAAAAAATATTTGTGTTCGTATTGAACCCACACGACTCGAATTATTTTAACCTCGAATAAATCTAAGAAATTTTCGAGCATAAATTTGGCTGCAATGGTGTAGCGTGCTTTGGTATTTTTTTTCACGTATTTTTTTTGGGCCCTTATGAAATAAAGATTTCTTACAAAAGTAAAAAATGTATGCAGAAAATTGAAAATGTACATTTATTTATCATAATTATCTATCTGTCACTATTTCCAAAAAATCAAACAATTCAAATTAAATATATGCTAATATAAATTCAAAACTGTTAAGTTTTATTACATTTTTTAAGCACATCGGGGGCCCCCGAGACTCTAGGTCCCCGTATAATTGATACGGCAGATACGATGGTAACTAAGCCCCTGCTGTGATGTGATATAAAAAATGTTGAAATTATTGTGATGTCAAATGGTCTTTAGACAAAATTGACATTAGGTCAAGTTTTGGAATACGGCAGTAAACTTCTTTTAAAACTGTTTTACTCATATTATTTGGCTCAACGAAGGTTTAAAATGTAAAAGTAGGTTGTTGAGAAGGTAAAAATAAGATAGCTATGTACCTAACATTATATACGGGCACGCATACATTCGTATCCTACAAACGACCTCGCTAAAGCTTGGAAGGTCCGTAGATTCACACGCTGTTTGCGAACTACGTTACCGGAATTCCAGTGTCTATGCAAATAATGTAAACCACTTCCTCTCACTTGAGTCGTTAAGTCGGTTGAAGTCCTTACATTGTCTAATTTCATGTATATTTCAGCTTTGACTGTTATTAATTGTTTGATTGTAATTTCGCGTACCTTACAAATATCTCGAAAATTTAGTGTAGGAACTATTTTATAATGCTCAATAGTGTGTTTTTTATTTATTTGTTTTGTTTTTAAAGAAATAAAAGCGATGAAACGCCAGAGCCAATATAGCTCTTTCCGAAAAATCTACGTAGGTATTAATGCAGAGTTCGTTTCAGGAAATACCTCAAGTTGGTCAATTATCCTACGAACCCGCAAGTAATGTGTAAACATTACCGTGTTCTAATTTGTAGATCAATATTCCCAGTGAAAATATAAGATAGATACATAAAGCAACGGATATCTCAACTCTGTGCTAGGTAGTGATTTGGATTCTCCGTGTTTAAATTGCTAAGTGGCACTGTGCTATTATTATTGGTAGGTGTGTTGATTACTTTCAGACTCTCAGGGGAATGTCTTGTTCTTCCGATCATTATATCTTAGATATGAAAAAAATGTTATGTAGTTGAAGACGAGCTTCCAATAATTATTACCCACTTTATGATGTTTACCCCGAAAATGGCCTCTTAACGACGTTTTTATCGATAAAAAGCAACTGATTTCAAGAGTCGATAAAAGTTCTCAGAACTCGTTGCGTGACTTTATTATATACGCCCGTTCAGCCATGGCAGTGAACTTGAGTCGACATAAAAACTTAGATTTCGTACTTACTAGGCCTTACTATTTACCTATCAAGATATTTAAAAAGCATGTACTTCAATTATAATTATTTTTACATACATGGTAGTACATCCTTAACTGTGGGCCTCATAACGAAGTTCAAAGTCACACAGCGAGCTATGGAGAGGGCTATGCTCGGAGTCTCTTTGCGCGACAGAATCCGTAATGAGGATATTCGCAAAAGAACGAAAGTGGCCGACATAGGTCAAAGAGTAAGCAAGCTGAAGTGGCAATGGGCAGGCCACATCGCTCGCAGAACTGACAACCGATGGGGAAGAAAGGTTCTCGAGTGGCGACCACAAACCGGAAGACGCAGTGTTGGACGGCCTCAATACAATACAAAAACACTTTATTGGCACCACAAACAAAGTTGACGATACGTAACAAATAAAATAACAAACACATAATGGGCACAAAAGGCGATCTTATCGCTAAAAGCGATCTCTTCCAGATAACCTTTGATTTACAAAGAAACAAGATTTGTAAGATTTTGGGCAGTGGTGCAACTAACAATATAAATAAACACGTGTATTATTTATATATAGAAATTAAATATAATAGAACAAAATACATATAATAGGTGTACAATAAATAAATAAGTTTATATATATAAATACACATACAAATACATATTTATATATAAAATAATAAAATAATGTATGTATACAATAAGAAACACAAAAATCCAAGAAAAATAAACATAAATCAGTGAACAACTTTTGTCAGAAAATGCTGCCGAATCAGAGTCCTGAACGAAGCGACGCTCTGCGCACGTCTAATGGCCGCAGGAAGAGCATTCTATAAGGCCACAGCCTGCACGCAGAACGACGAACCGTAAAAGGAGCTTGTATGAGCTGAGGTAGATAATAGGAGATTTGTAGACGACCTAAGATTTATTGAATGAGTGTCGCAAAGAAATGTGAAACGGGAGCTTAAATACGGAGGGGAAGAGGGGGTGAAAAGTGTGTTATATAAAAGTGATAGGATGTGAGTATCCCGACGTAAACTGATAGGGAGCCACTCGAGCTTAGATCGGAAAAGAGAAACATGGTCATATTTTCGGAGACCGAAAATAAGCCTAATACAAAAGTTTTGAAGACGCTCGAGCATATCAAATTGGTCCCGTCTAAGGTCCAGGTAGCAGACGTCAGCGTAGTCAAGGATGGGAAGAAGGAGGGATTGTACTAACGCAACTTTGGTGGCTGTAGGCAAAAAGTTTCGAATTCTTTGAAGTGATGCTGCTGAGGCATATATTTTGCGTTTTATTGATCGAATTTGTGGATCCCAATTAAAACAACTATCGAAAATAATGCCAAGATTTTTTACTTCGGCGCTAAATGGTATGGCCTCCCACTAGATGGACAGATGACCTCATAAAGGTCGCTGGAAACCGCTGCTTGCAGGTTGCGCAGGACCGTTCGTTGTGGAAATCTAGGGGGGAGGCCTATGTTCAGCAGTGGACGTCTTGCGGCTGATGATGATGATGATGACATGGTAGTGGTAGAACTCTTGGCAGAGTCCCCCTGGGGAAGTACCACATCTTTGCCAGTTATTTTACCGCAAAGCAGTAATGTGCAAACATTATCACAAGACACATCCAAACTTTCGCATTTACACAAAATATGTGTTGTGTTGGACCATTTATTGCAGATAATGATGTGTTAAAAACTGTAGTTTTGTTATAACATGAATATTATTGTTGTTATTGGTATTTTTTTACACTTTTAGATTATTGTAATTTTCGTAGAAATTCGTAACTCCCAAAAATACAAATCTTCTTTCCTTTTAAAATTAGTAGACAAAATAGTACAGCTTAATATTTTATATTATCTCAGACTTTTAAACGAGCAATTCTTGTAGGTATAATATGTATGTAGGTATATAAATATAGAAACTGAATCTCGGAAATGGCTCGAACGATTTTCTTGAAATTATGTATACAGGAGGTTTCGGGGACGATAAATCGATCTAGCTAGGTTTTATTTTTTTAAAACATAATTTTATGAGCGTTTTTAGACAATGAAAAACTCCTACAATGTCATAAGAATACGATAACTTATTTCGCCACTGTTCTTTAAGTCTAAATGGCTCAGACGGAATATTCTCGCGCTCGGAGTCAACAGGCCTCGGTTCGAATCCTGATGGTTACACTCGGAATTTATATTTTTTTTCTGAGAAAATTTATACTTAGAGCCTTTTATAAATATATTTATAGCATTTAATTCGTATCTAAGTAAGTCATCACTACGTAATTCGTACCTGCCAAAATATCATTTAAAAACCAGGTCTGCCAGGTACTCTTTAAAAAAATTTGCTTTTCAATAAATTAATGTTGGAAATACGGAGGTCAATGCTAATTGCTAGAAAAAAATACATATAGATGTCTAAAAATACAAAATATTTGAAAGAGTCCGAGTTTTTTATGATTTTTAAGTGTCAATAACGCGTATTTTCTTTATATCAGTATTTTAGAATTTATTCTATACCTTTGGATATCACATCTTGTAACTTGCAATCACTGTGTTTATTTGTCACACCTACCCAGTGAGCTATGTTTGAAAGAGCAACGTAATTCTTTATAAGATACATTGGAGTTTCTCTGAGGAATTGCATCTGCCACGAAGCAATCTGTCAAAGGACTAAAGTCACCGACATACCTCCACGCTCTAACAAATAGAAGTGATAATAGATTGGCCGTAGCAGCCATAGCTGTTCCATTTCCAAGTTGTTGTTCCAATAAACTATTGGGATAGATGAGCGATGCAGTGATACTTGGAATCAAAAGTCGAGAACCGCGTAGCATGCGTCCAACATTGAAATTGTTTAAGTTTATGATATGATTTAAGTCATATTCTTTTAAGTCACATTACTTAATAACGTTAAATTCTGGCTTCGTAACCCTATACATTGGATAGGAACTATACTCAATGTATTAAAAAGTAAAAATAGCTCGACCCTTCCAATTACGGCAGAATCCGCTTACATCTGAAAATAAAATTGACCTTACCCAATTCTTGCTATAATATGTGGTAGTGGCTCCTACGATTTTAACCTAAATACGATACTTTTTTACCTCATACTCAATTCAAACAGGTGAATGTACTTTTATTTTTGATAGTAAATAATGTTTTTTATCGAAAATGTTCTGCGTTTGACCGCCATTTCGCCTGATGTAAACGGACAATACAGTTTGATTGCCTAGAAGAAACCCATTCTGTCTCTTTTGGACGTCTTATGCTATTTTTACCAAAGATAATTGAATAATAAAGAACTGTTATAAATCGTACGTGTGTGGAATTTCACAGTTCCCACTAACTTTACGAAAACATGGCAACTACTAATAAAATACATAATACCACGTAGCAAAATCAATATATATAAACAAGACCAACATTTTAAAATCCAATTGTCTTAAAAATTACATCAACGTATTTACGGGTACATCAATGTTCTCTTGTAAAAACAATTCAAAACGTTTACACTCATGGGAAAAACAAATGCCAAGTAAAACCTCGGATGTTTCGCAGTCCGTGGATGTTCCTTGGCGTACTAATGCCATTAAATGCGTAATAGATTCAAAGCTCCGTTAATCCGACGTGGAACAATAGGACCCGCTGGGAAGTCCAGCCTTCGTTTCAAATTAGTTTATCGCCGGATAGTCTATTTATTTTTCAATTTATCACGAGCTGACGCGCGAATCTCCTACTTTGTTAACTCGCTCTTTTGACATGGAAATACTGCAGCCGCTTCCTAGATTAACGAATATCATACAAATATTTTTACCTCTTTTTAAAATTTTCATATTGTACTTCTTTCAAAGGTTCTTTGCAATCACGAAGCTAATTTGAATTGCTTAAGGGGGCTTTCGCTTTATCTTTTTAATTTTTTAATGGAAGTATAATTAGGACCGTGTTTGAAGATAGATGAATTTAAATTTGTGTGCCAATCATTCACTAAATAGGCGTTTTCTTTCTTTTTCTTGCTCGTGTTAGCGATATTCTAAATAACAGAAGTTTACGCTACAATTTCTGAGAACCTTTTTGTCCTTGACGATGTTCTGAGCCCGTATAATTAAATTATACTTAGTAAAAATATATTTTTGAGAAACTGTGCGATAAAACTCGAAATATGAGTCTCGAATATTGTATTATTCTACAAGAAACCTTAACATTACAATAATAATAACTAATATCTAAAGTTGCGAAGTAAATCAAGTGCTACATTATCTTGTAACTGTTCGTAATATGGGAAAGTCGTTACCATGATATACATATATAAGTAGTCATCGTATATATCTGACATGGCAACAGCTACATCCAATGATTTTTTTACAAACAGTTTGGCAAACGGACAGATTGGTAGTCTGAAGGTAAAGGTAACCACTATCTACGGACATTTGGAACACTAATTAATGGTTTTGTCGTCACATTGTCAGCCTATAAATAAAACTTAGGATTTTTTTTGAGGGGACATTCCGTAATCTACGAGTGCGATAGATGTGAGTAGTGGAATCGGACTGTATCTGATAACAGATCTTGTAAGATAGGGATGGTCTACTGTGTAAATTATATTACAATAATTATATGAACTTATTTTTCGCTTTCGAGTGCCTAAGTCGGTAAAATTTTCTGTATAAAAAGAGTTTATAGGCCCACATAGTCTGGAATGCAATACAGTTCTGTACATTATACTCTTATTTTTAACCGACTTCAAAAAAGGAGGTTTCTCAATTCGACCGTATGTATGTTTTTTTTTATGTGTGTTCGCGGATAACTTCGTTGTTTATGAACCGATTTTGATGATTCTTTTTTTGTTGTAAAGGAGATATTCCAAGGGTGGTACCATGATAAGGAAACCAGAATCTGATGATGGTATCCTAGAGAAATCGAGGATAACTTTCGAAAATTATAAAGATGACTAGTGCGTTAGTTAAGTTTTTGCTTGAGCATTTTAAAGCAGTATAGTTTAAAGATGGTCTGGAGTCGATCTGATGAGGGAACGGGAAGACGGTCGAGGGAACTCCTCGACGGTACATAGTAGTTACCTTGTGTTTGGGCTCGATGAATTTGTATTGATGAGAACTTTTTACATAGATGGGTTGTGACTGTCATTAGTGGTCTGATGATGAAGATAAAGGACAGTCAAGGGAATTTCTTAACGGCTTACAGGAACTACCCAGTTTTTGGGTTTAACTCATGTATTGAGATCTCAACACGAAATCGTGTAAATGCATTAGTGAAAACTTGTACAGCACTAAAAAGGGTAAAATAAACTATTTTTTACAAAAAATTAAACCGACTTCAACACCACAAATAGGCACTCAAAAGCGAAAAATAATTTAATATAGGTAATTATTATAACCGCTACTCACTCATCTATATGAAGTCGGTGCCAGCCAAATCTAACAGGTAGTAGATAGATACTACTTACCTATGCCTACTTACTTACTACCTCGTACATAGTATATCTACTAACTTTTTAACTAGCCTGGCACCGACTTCATATGGATGAGTGAGTAGCGGTTATAATAATTACCTATATTAAATTATTTTTCGCTTTTGAGTGCCTATTTGTGGTGTTGAAGTCGGTTTAATTTTTTGTAAAAAATAGTTTATATAAAATGTGTTTATTACATTCTGTTTTGTGTGCTCATTGAATGAATAAACAAATAAATAATATAGAGTGACGACAGTAAACAACATGCCTGCCCATAACAGCACAGTCACATGCAGCTATTGGAACATGAAGAGTCCAAATTATAACCTCGCACTGTACTGCGCTCGTCACTCAGATATATAAGAGGGTTTATCTCTAATGCCTGTAATTTCACTGGAAGCATTACACTTCAAACCGGAACACAGTTGTTGCATTTCACTTTTTGGCGATATAATAACTGCCAAAGGTGTAGTTCTTCCTACCACTACAAAATACTACAATTATATTTATAGTCATCATTGTCCAATCGACGACGGTGTGGAACACCCAGAAAACGTCACTTCTTAGTCTAATATCGACGCGTTGTCAACTAAGTTAGTTCGTTTTAGTTAAAATAGAGTTCTCACTTTATTTAATACTAGCTGAACCCGCTACTTCGTTCGCGTAAGCAGATGTTACTGACTTATACATTAATTGGAAGCATCGTACGTCAAATATAATATTTGGATAAGTAGTCATTGACCTTTGAGTTTGAGTGAATTTGTTTTTCCACACAAAAAAATATTTAATTTTATAATCTTTATTTTTCTTTTTTTAAACAAAATACTTAGTAAGGTTTCGTAGTATCGAACATAGCCGCAAGTGTTAAGTTTGTAGGATTTTTATAGGATACATTATGAAAAGTCTGAAGCTAATGTGCATGATCTGATACCTACTTACTACCTATATCTTTTTATCCGCAAGCTGTTTTCTAGCTATTACCAGCGACTTCGCCGGCGTAAAATTTTGAACGAAGCCGGTGTGGAATCAAAATAATTATAATTTTGAGTTTTAATGATATTCAAGCAAGTTGAACCCGTAAATCTAAGCCAAGTCCTAGTGAAATGTTAATGTATGAATTTAATTGTAGGTAACACAGAAAAAAATCAAGAACGAAAGGGTCCAAATTCGGCATCATAATCCTTTTAGCAGCAAAAACTTATTAGTACAATTTAGAATACCAGTAACGCCACCTAGTGATGAAAGAAAAAATACATACCACAATAACAAAACATCGATTTAAATGGCCTTTAGTGCTTTTAGATTTAAACTGGCATTAGCGCCGTCTAATGAGAATATTATGTTGCTTGTTATTTTGATTGTGAACGCAAATCACCTATATTATCTACGCCAAAACGGGTGCATATATTTTTCATTTTTGGCTTTTACCTTATCATCACATCAAGTTCCTTACGAAAATATATGCTTATATTAATATGGAGTTAAATGAAAATGTAGACTTATTAGCCCATATGAAATTTTAGACTATAATATATATATATATATTATAGTCTAGATATATATATAATATAATATATATATTTTACTCTATAATAGCGCCGTCAATACCCGATGAACAGCACGGTTTTATGAGAGGTCGCTCGACTGCGACCAACTTGGGCACCTTCACTAACTACCTGGCTACCAATATGGATGCTGGCTCGCAAGTAGATGCGGTTTATACCGATTTTGAGAAGGCTTTTGATCGCGTGGATCACATCATTTTGCTGCAAAAGCTTTTTGAATTGGGTATTCGAGGTAATTTACTAAGATGGCACGAATCATACCTATATAGACGTTCACAGGCTGTTGTTATCGGTGGTTATTGCTCTGATTATATAAACATAACATCCGGTGTGCCACAAGGCTCAATTTTGGCTCCTTTACTCTATGCGGGTTATTTATATGATGTAGGCAAGTGTGTTCACCATGCTAGGTTTCTAATGTATGCAGATGATATGAAAATATTTATGAAAATCCAAAACGAGTCTGATTGTATCAAATTACAAGCTGATCTCAATCGTTTGAGCGATTATTACATTAAAAATCGAGCTGGTATTAATATTGGTAAATGTCATATAATCACATACTCACGTAAAAAATACCCCATTGTATTCACCTATTGTATATCTGATACCAGTATATCAAAAGTAAATATAGTGCGGGATCTTGGAGTCCTCCTGGACAACAAGCTCTCGTATTCTGATCATATCGAAACCATTATTAATAAAGCTTATAAAAGTCTAGGTTTTATTATGCGAGCCAGTAAACCATTTACGGACATCAAGTGTGTTAAGTTACTCTATTACTCCTATGTAAGAAGTATTTTGGAGTATTGTAGCACAATTTGGAATCCAACTTACGCTCGTTACATCACAGATGTTGAAAAAATTCAACGCAAATTTGTTAAACATCTTAACTATAAGTCACATACAAATACCTAATGTATTTGTACTATACATACAAATACCTAATGTATTTGTATTACGTGGATTCATGCAAGTATCATCTGCTGGATGGCCTTGAAAAAAGACGCCTCCACCTTGATATGGCCTTCTTGCATGGCTTATGTAATGGATATATTGATTGTCCTGGTCTCACCGATAAAATATTGAGTTTTCATACGCCGAAAAAACGCACTAGGCATACCAAACTCTTCTCTATCGCCCAGTCTCGTACTAACTATGCACAGAACTCAATAGTCAATCGCCTTCAAAGTACATACAACACGAAGTTTAATGACAAAATTGATATTTTTAATAGTGACAAAATATCTTTCAAAAGAAATATGTCAAAAATAGTGTAATATTTCCAGTAATTTTCTATATGCACAATGCAATGCAAAGTTACTTTCATGCTTAACATGATAAGGGATACGCACCTACAAAACACACACTCACACACACACACACACACACACACCCTCACACACAATGTTACACGGATTGATAAATGCACGCAGTGCTCGTATTTTTTGCTGTTTCTATATGGTTTGTTGTGTTTTTTTTTTTATTTTATTTTCACTCATATTACTTATCGTTAAAATCTATTTTTTGAAAACTACACAGTAATCTTGTATCAGCATGTTCACATAATGTAAATCCGTTATTGGCCGTAAGATAGTTTGTAAGTTAATGAATATCTGTTTTTTAAGGGCTGTGGATTTTGTATAAATAAATAAATAAATAAATAAATAAATAAACTATATGTGTTTCGTATGTCAACCCATATCGTTGTGCCGTTTTGACGTGATAGTTAAAATTTGTTTCCTTAGGGCCCATGCTTCTTTTCAGGTTGATAGGTAATAAATACATAAATGTGGTATTTCAGACTATGAGTTATCTCTGTTTCAATTTTTTACCAAATTTGCTTAGTCTTTCCTACGTCACAGTAGCCTATAAGTAACCGATTTGCTATTTCTGAGTTCAAACTACGTGTGTTTCGAATTCCATCCAAATATGTTCAGCCGTTCCAACGTTGTCCTGTAAATATTATGAATGTCACTGTTTGGATGTTTGTTACTTAATCATGGCGGAACGTATCAAGTGATCGGATTGAAATTTGAAATAGAATTAGATTGCAGTCTGGAAGAACACATAGGCTAAACATTGCCTATGTGTGTATTGCCTATAAGTACTCTATGTATTACTTAAGCTAAACCAAGAATGTGTATTTAATTTTACTCGATACATTCAGCTGTTCCAACGTAAGTGAATAGTTAAAGCGTCTACCTGTGACGGGTACGTTATTATTAGTATCGAGCAAGAAACGGTAAAAAATAAAGTTTGTTGTATGGGTGCACCTCTTAAATATTTATTTTATTTTTATTATTATTTTTTGTTAAAGCGGTAATAGAAATACATCATCTGCGAAAATGTCAACTGTCTAGCTATCACCGTTCTTGAGATACAGCCTGGTGACAGACGGACGGACGGACGGATAGCGAAGTCTCAGTAATAGGGTCCCGTTTTTACCCTTTGTGTACGGAACCCTAACAACGGTCTGCTTCGGTCACCGAAGCTTGTTGAACACTACCTTTAAATTTTAAACAGTATTTGGATTGACATAATACGTTTTCTAATAAGTTACGGCTGGTCTAGTAAGTTACAGCTGACCTAGTCGGGAGAACGGTGACTGTCGATCCGGAGACCCAGGGTTCAAAACCACGCGCACCACTATCTTTTCAGAGTCATTCGTAATGCCGGTAATTAAAACGGTGAAGGAAAACACCGTGAAGAAACCGAAATCTACCTATAATCTAAGTTCTAAGTCATATGTCATCCACCAACCGACACTGGGCCAGCGTGGTGGATTATAGCCTTGTCTCTCTCCTTGCGAGAGAAGGCCCCGACGCCCAGCAGTGGGAACATTTAATGGGTTGTTTATGCTGATATGTTTTCTCCAAAATAACAAAAATCGACTTCAATGACAGGTAATTTAATTCTGTCATTCGACTAAATTTTATAAGAAGGTATAACTATGTCGTACAGATAAATCCAAGCTGATTTTAGTTTTTTTGTTGATATTTGAAAAACTACCTCCCTGCTTTCGATATCTAAGATCACCTCTGAAGTATTTTCTACCAAACAAAAAAGGTCAACTAACTAACAATCAAATCAAAATCAACTAACAATTAGCGGAGTTATCGCGTAAAATAAAACCAAATAAAAAAACACGCAACCCGATTGAGAACATCCTCCTTGTTTGAAGTCGATTATAACCGAATGATGTTTGTTTTTCCACACAAAAATATATTTTTGACAATTATTTTGTCATCCAAGACGACGCGACGCGATCACGTGGGCACTTTCTTGAATCTAGATATTCTGTGGATCGTCTGTGATACACAGAATACTTAGAAGTTAGTATGCACCGAACGCGCCCCGCGTGTCGTTATTATTTAATGTTTGTGTAATTTCCGAACCAACAGACCGATATTGTTCAAATTTTGACGGGACAATACAAAAAATGTGTTCTTTCTAACAAAAAAAAAAATGAAATTTAACAACGCAAACATGAGTTACAACCAAATACACATTCTGACTTTCACCCCCTTCCGCAAGAAAACCGATCAGAATTTGGGGATCAAAAGTAGCCTACAGCAATGTCCTTAGTATAAACTAAAGTCATGCCAAGTTTCAGATGAATTGAATCAGTAGTTTCGGCGTGATGCGTGATCCCTATACAGAAAGACAGACAGACAGACAGACATGAAAGAAAAAAAATGCAGTTTCGCCATCAGTATCGACTATGGAGTGCCCCAAAAAAAAAAATTCTAAATATCTTCAATGTACAGAATTCGACCCGTTACAGTTTTATTATAAGTATAGATTTAATCACTACCGTTTCCCTGTTTCAACCGCGTAGTTCACGTTTCCGTTATTTTCCAGGAATGAAAGTAGCCTGTGTGCTATTCTAGACTATAATATATTTATCTGTGTTCCGAATTCCAACCCGGAGCCGGTCAGGCATTCCGACGTGATTGAGCAAGAAACATCCGAATATCCAAACATTGACATTTATAACATTAGTAGGATATGCAATGTTAGTAGGATGGCAATATTTTTTTGTGCAACTCCTGCACTCGCTAAAGTTAGCCTCGCGTATCGCTTATTTGATTATGTTTGAAAAAACTATGTGACTATGTCTGTATTGTGCAGTTTCGTGAGTGCATCCCGTTGTGCGTCATGCATTGGTGAATCGGCGCGCGCGGCGTGGTACCGGCACTCCGACGGGTGGCGCGCCCCACCCGGCCCTCGCCGCTCCCCGTGGGACAGCCTGCCCTCCCTGCGACACGAAGGCAGCCTCAACGACTCCGGCTACCGAAGCAACCGCGCAGACAGCTTCGAGCAACGGTACCAAACTAACTCTACCATCAGCTATTTCGCTCCCGTAGAAGAAACAAAAGGCTCAAGACACTCTAGTACGAAAAAGACTGCAAAGTCTTGAACATCAGATAGTTTATCGGTTTTTTAACTGAAACACTTCAGAGAGAGTGCAACTGATCTGCATAATCTTGTCCTTAAGTCTTGAACGTCGCCGCAAAATTGCTAGTTTAACCGGTTTTTTACCAGACACACTTCGGAGAGTGTACAACTTATCTGCATAATCTTGTACTTTTTTTATCGGACATTTCGTAGCTCGAAGAAACGGCATCGTTTCATGGTTGATGTGAAAGAAAGACACGGACGAAGAGGTTTGACTCTACTTTTGTGATAAGAACGTCTAGGCTGTGGAATGAGTTGCCTGACTGGGTTTTTCCCGATAATTATAATCTTCATCATCATCATCATCATCATCATCATCATCAGCCCGTGTTCGTCCACTGCTGGACATAGGCCTCTCCTATAACACGCCACTCAGCCCGATCCTCGGTCTTACGCTTCCAACCGCCACCAGCTGTCTTTCGTATATCGTCACTCCATCTAGTCTCAGGGCGTCCTACACTACGTTTACCGATTCGCGGTCTCCACTCCAGAACCCGCTTACCCCAACGGTTATCGGGTCTGCGACAGATGTGACCGGCCCATTGCCACTTCAGCCTGCTAATACGCTGAGCTATGTCGGTGACTTTAGTTCTCTGACGAATTACTTCATTGCGGATGCAATCCCTCAGAGAAACTCCAAGTTTAGCCCTTTCCATAGCTCGCTGAGCGACTTTGAGCTTTCGGACCATTTTGACTGTCAGTGTCCACGTTTCAGCACCGTAGGTCATAACGGGTAGCGCACTGGTTGTATACTTTTGTTTTGAGACTTTGTGGGATGGGTGACGAGAAGACTCGACGTAGTTTTCCAAATGCTGCCCAGCCCAACTGGATTCTTCTCCCAATTATAATCTTGGTGTCTTTAAATCGAGAGGGGATCGGTTTATTCTAGGTAAACACGTCCAATCGTAGACCGCATCGTTGCTTAGCATGAGATGGCGGTCAAGTGTAAACCTATAAAAGATTTAAGAAAAAAGCATTGAGCACAGAAACAAATTTCAATATTAAACAGCACATAAATGTAAAATTAAACCATTTGTAATAATTATAAATTAATTGCATTATACTTAATATCACTGTAAAACACTTGGAATTTGTGTAAAACTAACAGAGGAATACCAAGTTACCGGCCTGGCCGAGTTTGGGTTCCACTTCCTGTTTCTTAAATTGTAATTATCAAACATATGTATTGAATAAAGTTTTATTTTATCTTATAAGTTTAATACGTCACCTGTATAGGTACAGTGTATAAGTCTCAGATTGAATACCTCATATAAGTCTATTATTACGTACATATGTCAGTAGCGTTAACTCACAGGTGTCACCAAAGAGTTTACATATACTACGTATAGAGATAGATTTTCCGCACGGTTCCTTTATGTCAATCGTAAGCAGATGACGTGCATACTTTCTATGGCAACAGAGTGATGAGCCGCGACAAAATTATGACACTTCCACAAGAGCAACAAGGCAAGAAAGATGCTACCCGTGCTTTCGGTGTAAAGCGTTTGTGCCAACTCTATACGTATAACTACCTGCCAACTCTATATAGTATATGTAAACTCTTTGGATGTCACCCATTCAATGCATTTCGCCGCTCCGCTACTCCGTCGCTAGACTGATAGAATATTAAGCCGTTACATTTCCATTTCGGTGACCCGAATCCATTAGAATTTCCCTTATCAAAAAGAACTGCTCAGTTCTTTTTGTGACTAAAGAAGTTTTTACTTCAAAAATAAATAGTAAACTAGTTCTAAATATGAACTACTCTACCTACCACCTACCCTGCACCTTCTGTGCTATGTCGTGCACCATGGCTTTTTACATTTTTCGATGATTTTACTGGCAATATTGGATTTATATTTAGTAGCATAACAACGTTTGCACTAATTTAAGTAGGCATAACGTTTTTAGGACTAATGATAATTTACCATAACAACTAAACGCATAACTCTATAATAACAATAATAGAATTTATAAAAATAATAGAATAGGGACTTAAGACTCAAAAAACCATCCCGGTGATCAGGCGCTATACGAAAAGTATAAAAAAAATCACTGCAACCTTTTGTTGAAAACAGAAAAATGTAAATTCGAAGCCGATTTGATTACTGTAAATAAAAATAATGGTAAAAAGCTTTGGGATATATGCGGCATTGAACAGCATAAATCTATTTCTAACAACCTTCTCAGTATAAAATGAACCCCTACCAACTCACTTAACTGTGTCAATAATTTTTCACGTCAGTTGGGCAAGACTTGGTCCAAAAAAACTTACTTTCTCTGAATACGACTGAAGCACAGTTAACAAACTCCATTGCTATAGAAAATGGTGTTCTGATTCGCTGTTTTTAACACCAACAGATAGTTTTGAAATAAGTAAGATAATATCTAGTTTGAAAATAGGGTCTGCCAGGAAGTGACCAGATTAGTAACGAATTACTGAAAGGTGCAAGCCATGGTTTGGCTCATCCTATTGCCCATATATGTAATTTGAGTATGTCCCAGGGAGTTGTTCCAACCTGTTTTAAGACGGCAGACATTTGCCCGATATATAAATCTGGTGATAAGTCAACCGTGTCAAATTATCGTCCTATTTCTCTTCTTCCATCGCTATCTAAGATTCTTGAAAAAGTCGTGAACAAAAGATTACTGAGATTCTTGGAAAGCAAGAACTTACTTTCTGGTAACCAATTCGGCTTTCGAGCAAAAAAGTCAACTGAAGACGCTGTCGCAGATCTGGTAGACTGTGTCACTGAGACCCTAGATCAGAACCGAAAGAGTCTTGCTGTGTTCTTAGACATGGCCAAGGCTTTTGACATAGTCTGCTAGTCAATTATGCTACGGAAACTTAAGCTGTACGGAATACGTGGGACAACTTTGAATTGGTTCCGCTCATACTTGTCAGAGCGAAGGCAGAGGGTACGGGTGTCAAATTTATTTAGCGAAGATGCTCCAGTCTCCTTCGGAATTCCTCAAGGAAACGTCCTTGGACCTACCCTCTTTCTTGTGGACATCAATGACCTCTGTCAGCTCAAGGTCAATCAGGCACAGTTATTTGCTTTTGCTGACGACACAGCCATTATCTTCAAAGGCAAAAGCTGAGCAGAGGTTGTTGGTGTAGCGTAGAAGAGACTATCGCGGGTAGCGCATTGGCAACAAAACAACTTACTGACCCTAAACGCAACTAAATCAAAATACATTGCCTACTCACTCGCCAACCGGACCCAGCCCAGCTCTGACAAACTAAAGCTTTACTCGTGTAACGCTTCGCTTAACCAATCCTGCTCATGTCCCGAGCTTGAACACGTAGACACCATCAGGTACCGGGTGTAATTATAGACCAACTTTTAAAATGGGAGTCCCAAATCAATAGCCTATGCGCTCGTCTAAGAAAAATGACTCATATTTTCAAAAAGCTGGGCTCAGTAGCCGATCCAAACACACTCAACATTGTGTATCAAGCGTAAATCCAACAATCACGAGGGTCAAACTGAAAGTTCTTAGAAAATCAAAAACTGATTACATTAGCCAGTTATTAGTTTTATTATATCTTTTCAAAATATTGTCCATTCACGTCAATACACCGCTGCATGCGATGGAACCACTGGGAAAAGCACTTTGCCCACTCGTCCTTAGGGGTCTCTTCAATGGCATCGCGATACGCAGCCACCGCTTCTTCAGCATTCATAAACCGCTTTCCTTTAAGTTTTTCTTTAATTTTTGAAAATAAATAAAAATCACAAGGCGCGAGGTCGGGGCTATACGGCGGGTGACCCAGTAATTCAACGTTTGATGTCGCCAAATAGTCGATCGTTCGCTTGGCGGTGTGCGATGAGGCGTTGTCGTGGTGAAGGAGGATCCTACTGCGAGGTCGTTTCTCTCGAACTTTTTCCAAGACAAGTGGCAAACAATTGGTAGTGTACCATTCTGCAGAAACTGTTTTTGATCCTCTAACACAATTGTTGCGAAATGACCTATCCTTCCAAAGAACGAGGCCACCATTTTTTCCCCGCACTTCGATCTCTCTTCACTTTAGTTGGCAACTCCTCGAAAGGAAACACCCACTGAGCAGATTGTTGTCTTTTGGTTTCAGGATCATAACAGTAAATCTAGCTTTCGTCACCTGTTAGTATGTCGAACACAGCATTTGAGTCACCTCCGTTAAATCTTTCAATCATTTTACGGCACCAATCCACACGATGGAGTTTTTGAGCCTCAGTCAAATTATGAGGTATCCACCGGGCGCAAAGCTTCCTGACCGCTAAATGTTCGTGTAGGATTTTGTGCACTTGACTCATACCGATGCCTAAGCTTGTCCGAATCTGCTGATAGGTCACTCTTTTGTCAGTCTGTATCATACGCCGCACAACACAGATGTTATCTTCAGTCGTCGCCGTAGAAGGCCGTCCCTCACGTAAATCATCAGTGAGATTAGTGCGACCACGTTTAAACTCATTAAACCAGTTGTAAACAGTCGCACGAGATGGGACTTCATCGTGAAAGGCCAATCGTAGTCTATCATAACTTTCTTGTTGACTTAAATGACATCGAAAGTCATAAAAAATAATTGCACGAAAATTTTCTCGTGTTAAATTCATGTTGACGTGACACAGACAATTTTCAATTTGCCGCCAAATCGTAAAACAAATGACAAATGAATGAAGTATATACTCAGTAATATTGGCAAAGAGATCTATTTTCAAATTATAGAATTATTTTTTTATTATATTGGTTATAAGTGGCCAGTTCTAAGAACTTTCAGTTTGACCCTTTCATTTTCAAGCGCAAACTCAAATGCTGGCTCAAAAAATAGAATAATACAATCTACATAAATCATTTGGTCTACGAGTATCTTCAAAAAAATCATAGTCTGTATTTTACCTCAACTTTAGGGAAAATAATTTTAATTTAGTATAGCAACACTAACCAATTTTCGTTGTGGTGTTGTGTTTCTATTCATCAATCGAAATGAAATTGCCTAAATTATATAAATAGCAGTAAAAATATTCAAACTTTCCTATGAAATGATATACCTCTTTCCTTTTCTTATTTTTGGGAACAATGTTTGCAATGTTTGAAGATACAAGACGGCATAATCTTAAACAAAACTTAAAATCACACGGGACTCCCGCACGAGACGGAAGTCCGTTTCCGCACTGACTAGAGTTTGTATTTGCTTTGGCGTTCGACATTTGCTTTCTGGACCTTAGGATCTGTGTTCCGCACGTTCCATCTGCCTTTTGTTTTAGAAATCTGTGGTGCCCTGTTACAAGTATTCTATAAAAAAGGGAATAGTTTTCAACAAAAAAATCGTCTGAGCGGCTGCGCCTCGGATGTAAAGTACTTTTATGCGCTTATTAAACCCGGAAACCCGGTAGATACAGATAGCTTTTTTGCAAAAAAGAAAAATATTTTTGACGTTTGTTTGCATCTATACATAAAAACTTTATTAGGTATACATAACTACTTGTGTGCCCCATTAGGCTAATAATTTTTTAGTTTTAGTTTTCAAAAAAGTTTTCTTTCATGCGCCAGCTCCATCGAGGTGGATAACTTGTACGAGTGGAATTAAAAACTATGAGTGACTAACATGCTCTTAAAAGTTTGTTAATCGCTAAACATATTATCATGATATTCATGATCCAAGAAAGTTAAATACATTATCTTCTTTTTACCCGACTGCGCGACGCAAAGGAGTGGTAATGTGTTTATCAGTCTATATATGTATGTATGTATGTATGATTCTTTGAAGCACTATACAGACCAAACGCCTGGGCCGATTTTTATGATTCGCACGTCAATCGATTCCTCTTAACTACGCGAGTGACACTAAAGATATGACATTAGTGTAAATTCAAAATGTCAGCTACCGTACGCCAGATTGTCCAAAGAAAAAAAAATGAAAATCAACAAACTATGTCAAGAGTGATCGTTGAATAGATGTTTAAAAATTAATTTTAGCTTTCTTTCAACGTTTTTTTGATTTGGCTTACCGTTTAGGATGCGTATCGATGTAAAGTTGCGTAACAATCATTCTCATATTTATAGGTTTATAGGTAACAGAAAACTTCGTATAATTTTAGTGGTAAAACTCTTGCCAGAGTCCGCCTGGGGAAGTACCACACCTTTGCCAGTTATTCTACCGCCAAGCAATAATGTGCAAACATTACTGTGTTCCGGTTTGAAGGACGCATACCCTACCGCCCGGGGACACGGCCGGGTTATGTTGCACTCTATACCATGGATGGATATGGTCTATCTACTAAAACCTCCATGGGGTTTCAACTCTGCCGCTGATGGTGGGAACACGGAATCGCGGATTACTCCGCCTGGGTCACCCATCTCCGACTTCAAACGATTTAGTTGAGTACTAATCGGTACTTCGGCCTAAAATCTATGATTATATATGTATTAAACAAAACTATAAAAATTACAGGCAGTAGAAAAACCTACATATCATGTTAACAGTAGAAACGAAGACATTTGGTCAAAAACCAAAAGATGCATATTTTGTTGAGCAGAATAACATTATTCATAACTAAATAGTATAAAATAAAATAGATATAATTTAAAAACTCAAAAAACCCGACTGCATAAGATGTGAACCAAACTACGTACTTACATACTATAGTTTACAATCCAACGACGTCAGATTATAAACTAACCTAATGACCGTAGGCTTGTAATATCGTATAGTAGGCGTGTTGTTACAAACTGTCGGCATCTACAATTTCGCGATAACAGATACTCGGTAAACTGTCTTTTCTATAAACTTAAACATATTCCAAAACGTGAGTCAAAGCAAAAATGGTGATCGTGTTGTTAGCGCCAATTTATGTAAACAATCAACCTTGCCGTCCTGTTTTCCACCCCGGTAATTGAATAAGAGGAACTCCGTAAATCGATGTTCATTTGCAATTCGTGTCAACGAAAGGGACTGGCAGAGAAATCCGAACCTAAATGAAGTTCTCATTACCGACTGTCTATCAGAGCGCGGTCCGAAATGGAGCGAACGGATTTTGATGCCACTTGACAGATCTATTTTTAATAATTCAGACGGCGAAATACGAAAATGATGTTTCAACATTCGACAGGCTGAGAAGTTCATGAAGTATTTACATTTTGGGACCCTCCGTGTCACTTAACCTTACCCGCGATTTATTCTTGGCCTCAAATCTAGCGAGATAATTATTTTATCGTCGAGATAACTCTTGAATTTGAATGTTGTTTTCATATTCCTAGTCTCTGTGACTTTCTTTTGCACGAACGATATTTTGTGTCATAAATACATATACTTATCTTTGTAACACAAAATATCAGCTCGCGAAGGAAATATTCTATTCTTTCCAAACATATTGGATTACGTAGAAAGGATTACCTACTAAGAGGGACGAGATTTGTACTTACTAATATGAATTATTCTTTACCACAGTGCCAACTCTACAGTTGCGAAAAAATAAAGTGTATGTGTACGTAATCATACAACCTCAATAATAATTGTATAAGAGAAATAAAGAATAGTTTATTTAGATTTTGATAGTTGGCTCTATAGTAAAAGTCAATGACAATTTTGGATACCATTAATTATTATTTACTCAGAGATTGAGCTATCAATTTTACGAGAGGAGCTAAATATCGAGAAGTTTTAGCGAATTCGCTGACTTTCATCTACTTCAGTGCAATAAATTTAGTAAAATGTTTAAAATTAGACTACGATGATAATGCTTTCAGACACGTTTAATATTAAAACTGGAAATAATGCTCGTCTCGGTCCGTTTATTCAGCTGTAGTTTCAACCACATCAAGCGGTCGTTTTCAAGGGAAATATGCGTGCGACCTTATTTAATTTGTCGATTTTTACTGGAAAATTTGTCGATTCATTGTTATTCTAAAAATAGTTGTACATTTCAAACCTCTACAATATTTTTACAATACTATTTAAAAATACTACAAACGCCATGAATATTTTGTTGAAATTTTATGGCGTTTGTAGCACATTAGGCTTTCCGATGAAAAACGAAATAATATCTGAGTGGACGGACTACTGGCGGCGATGTCGAGCAAATTAGCTCATGAGCTTATAATGTCCTTAATCATATCCTACTATTTTAAACGTTTGGGTTTGGATGTTTGTTGCTCAATCACGTCGTAACGTATGAACGGATCGGACTGAATTTGGAACACAGTTAGAATAATATAGTCTGAAAAACATATAGACTACGTTTTATCCCGGGAAAATAACGGAAACGAGAACTACGCGGGTAAAACCACGGGGCGCCGCTAGTATTAGAATAATTGTGTTACAAATATGTTAGGTTACTCAGAAAGACTGTAAAAAGTTAAGAACTTGACGTGTAACTCTGCTTTAAATACTGATAACATTTCAGAGGGACGTTCGACCGGCAAGACAGCGTGCGGTCGGAGTATGCGAGTGATCGGGAATCGACGCGCTATGGCATCGTGCAGCAGGCTTCCATCGACAGCACTGATTCCAGGATATGTTACCTGACTTCTAGCGAGGTGAGTTTTACCTTTATTTTTTTTATTTAATTTAATAATTATTCACCAACCTATTTGGTGACTAATATATTTTTTACAATCTAACCTAATTTGGAAAGTCTAGGCTAATGAGTAATTTTCTTATGACTTAATTTGCTAAATAACATTAAGTGTAAGATTGTGTCCATAAGCGTTTTTCTTATTGTCTCTATTAAGGCGAAGTCACTTCGTTCGTGTGTAAAAAAAGTTAATGTCACGGATACAATACTATACAATAACTCTTTATTCAAAAGTCACAAAGCACGAAAATTACAAAACAAAAATAATATTACAACTTTAGCGATTTAATTGGCGACCTTATCGCTCACGGATTACAGTGATCGAATGACTTCCATCTCACCTGATATCATGGTAATATCTAAGTAATATTGTAAATGAGATAGTTTAGATTGTTGGCTGCTTTATCACGTTGGATCGGGTTAAAATATTTGAACACAGATGACATATAGACTAAAACACCACATACAGGTACTACTTTTTATTCCAGGAATCATGCGAATGGGAACTACTAGCAGTGCTCCTAGTTATTTATATTGAACTGCAATGAAACCTAGAATCATGTCAGATGGTCTGTGTTAATCGATCGATAGGAAGCAGACGATACGATACTTTTGTGTCAACAGGCTCTTAAATTTTAACTTGAAGATACTCAATGTATTAATCGGAAAATGCCCTCTAAAGCTCTAAACAATGGAATATCAACTCACTCTACAAGTTAGTTGTGTTAACAAAGTAATCCTAGTTGTACTACAAATATTAATATTTGGATTATGTTGCTCAATCCCTTCGTAACAACGTCCGAGTCGGCTGAAATTTAGAACATAGACAGATTATTATCTGGAAGAACACATAGGCTACTTTTTATCTCGGGAAAATAACGCGAATGGCAACTACGCGAGTAAAACCGCGGGGTGCTGCTAGTAAGCAAGAAAATGCTTCGTAAACGCCAATCGTGTAACTGTTTCAAACTTATAACGATTAATTAAAAGATACAAATAAAAAACGAATCGTCTTTCTTACAATATCACGACGTTTAAAGCTAATTTAAAAAAATATATCTTCAAGGTATATTTATTGAAATACCGCAGCGCATTGTCTATCGAAGCATCACGCAGATCCCTTAATTCTGGTCATATTTTTTAAATTAAAAACACACAATATTGTTTTGTCACTATTTCCATATCATCTATTTCATCGTCGTTTTGGTATTTCTTCTACTCTCTTCCTCTTTCCACTTTTGGCGGCCTTACACCCGACTTATGGAATTAATGTCTGTGGGCTTTGATCGAGGCTTTGGGGAGCCTGTGACATCTTATAAGGTGCAATAAGTACTTCTAGTTTGGAGCTACATCTACAGGCGATGATAGAAATCATTACAAACTGCTTTAATAATTCAATCACCATCTCCTCGTGTCTGGTGTGGTGAGCACCACAAATTCTAGAACAGTCTTTATACGAACATTGTCTTTATACGAACATTGTCTTTATAGTGTAAGATCCCGCTATACAACGACCTTCACCGAGCTGTTTATTGGCAGAAAAGTATTTTATATGTAGTTTAATATGTTAACAATAAATATATTGCAAATGGGTTGCCTAAAATATGTTAGTCCAAAATGTGATTAATTCACAATTTTTAATATATCAAATAAATTAATTGAATTTTAGAAAAAAACTCTAAGACATAACTTATTATTTGGGATTTACTCAGTGCTTACGAAATCTCATAACAAAATTCAACCCCTAAGGGTGTGAAATGGGGATGGAAGTTTGTATGAAATATGTCATATAGGTCATTGTATAACAGGATCTCCTATTATTATATCTAAACACGCGGTTGCGTGTCAAGTATAATTCATATCTGAGAACCAGCCAAGTTAGGCTTCAATTTATTTTCCTGAGTTATAAGAGAAAATTATATTTTAAGCTGTTATAAAATATTTTACGTTGTCGTAAATAAATTTCAGGATCGACCATTGAACTTGGTTTCCAATTAGATCTCACTTCTTTTATCGTTTGAAGTCAACAACCTAGGCATATAAAGTAATTTTGAACTAGGGTCTCATTTCACAATTATGTTTTTGATGGGACTTGTAATTTCACTCAAAACTACTGCTAAAGTGAATTTAACAAAAAACATTACTCAAATACGACTTCTGAAATAAAATAGAGCAAAGAAACTTTTGAGTTTTCGCTAGTAATTTAAATTAAAGCCTAATAATAAAGAAATGCCCATTCATATTTTTGATATACTAGGTATCTATAAAACACGGTGCTGTGTAATTATTTAACATCGCACTTTTTTTGTTATAAATATAATTGATCGCACTACTCTACACACTACATAATTAGGTACGTTTAAAACTACTGCTGTTTCTAAATTATAAAATCTAACAACTTTGTTCTATTTTTGATAGGAGAAAACTTAACTACAGTTTTGTTAAGTTTTCTCCTATCAAATTTAGCTGTTATTTTATCTGTTCCATTTTAAGTTCAATAAAATCAATATAGACTTGATCTGATAAAATTACAATAGAAAATAAAATATTCTGTCAAGTCATCTCAGCCTCACACTGATCCATCTTCATAATGGTTTGCACAGTGTTTTCTTACTAAATAAATAAAGTTGCCATACTGTAACAGAAAAAGTGTTGTAATTTCCAAAGCATCATACATTTAAATCTCATTAAATGTTTTGAAGTTAGTACAAAGGTTGTATTGAGCGCAAAGTTTAAGGCCGGCTAATTGACTTTATTAGTGAGTCGGGGCAGTAAAGGAGGTCAAACCAAAATATCTCGATTACCCGAAGGCCTGGCGGATGTTCTGTGAGCGGCTAACCCTTATTGATGCATGAGTGGACGGGCGCTGCTTTGGGCCTAGGAAGGGTTGAGTTACAACCTGCATGACAGCTATCTATAAGCAAATAATGGACTTCATACACGTTTATGGCTATTTTCGACTTGGGTACGCGTAAGATGTTAACCTCGGTAAGTTTTGGGTCGGCCCTCCGCGAAACTTATTTATGTGTTATGACCCCATGAGTAACGTAAACTGTTACTACTTGTAGATAGAACACGAGCCACGAATTCTGTTTTGTTAGTTATGCTGTTTTGAGTTTGATTAAACACAAAACATGATTATTTTCATTAAAAAAATAATAATAATAATACATACGAACCGGGTACCATCACAACAAAACAAACAACAATTAGCAACGTTAATAACAAAGCCAACATATGTTTTATTATGCGCTAAAGAAACGATTCCGACTTATAATAAAAGTTGAATAATGCTTAGTGACAGTTTGACCTTATCCATGTAATTTTCTATTGCTACTGTACCTACTTAAATAAATATTTTTAAATCTTCAAATGCTGAAAAATGAAAATTACACCCGTTAGAACAGTCTCAACTTAGGAAGCCAACGAAAAAAGTTAATTCTACTGCAAACCTACACTCGATAACTGGAAATGATTCACGTAGCTTAGACGGATTCGAATGGAGGGTTTATACCGGGTAGTGCACAGGGCATAATCGAAGCTTGGTTGCCGCGTCGAGCTGAATCGATCTAATCACAGATCTAATTGAGATTTCGGTAAGCTGCTCTTGATAACACCTAACATACTAAATCCTGTGTTAGAGCTAAGGTGAATTGCTTTATGCAGCAGATGCTTTTGGTGTTATTCATTAAATACATACATGCATTTGACTTGACATATCTGTCTATGTATGTCACTGTCATTTTAAAATAAAACGTGTGAGAATCCAACGGTTAGATTAGGTTTGGTTAGTTTATAAATACTCGTAATCTCTGTTTACATAAATACACGGGTAACTCACGTATAATGTAGTCAGTCCAGTCCGACTCAAGTTTCTATCGCGTCCGGCGATCTTTTTCAAGGAGAGTGCGCGCGCGGGTTCGCAGCTCGTTTAGCACTGACCTACTTCGATCGAAACTTGAGTCGGACTGGACTGACTACATTATACGTGAGTTACCCGTGTATTTATGTAAAATGTGTGTAATAACCACGTTAGTTTTCATACTAAAACTCGTAATCTCGTTTGATTACGAGTATTTATAAACTTTTAGGCTATAAACTGACCGTATATACAACACACGGCTAATTATTTTATGAATATAATAATAAGTACAGTTACAAGATGTACCTATACCAATATTTATTTAAATCCCTGATGTTTCTAAATATATATGTTAATAATTTCCTTAATAAGCACTTACCATCAAGTCGGCTGTTTCTTCGTTCGTCAGCACACACACAACACACAAGTTGTTTCACAAATAATAAAACAAAAATATGTATACAAAGATAAATGTATTATTAACATCATACGAAATACATACCTATGTCAAAACACGAATAGGAAAAATAAATAGGTACTATCCCAATAGTAATCATACTAATTCATATCTTTGATATCTATTACGATTCGGCTCTCTTGGAGAGATGAATATACCTATTTCACTAATTATGCTATCATTCAAGCTAGAGCTGATGAAAAATATTTTTGTCGTCACTAACACCAATTCTCTATAATACCTATTCTCGAAATCTAATATGTTTTTCTGTAAACTACAATGTTTTGCAATATAATTGTTTAACAATTATTTGTATTATCGGTGAAAAAATGTCGTCCTATTAGCCAAAACGTGCAAAACTATCATTAGGATATAACAGTTTTCAGGACGTTCTGTTAACTGCTGCTGCTGCTGCTGTTATTACTCGTATTTATCACTACATATTAAAAGCCATGCAGGCTTTTAAATCAGTGTACAAGTTTTAGCGTTTTCCTCTGTTTACGAGAATTTGGCAATATTTTTGTTGCTACTCTGTCTGATAACTTTCTTTCCTACACCAAATCTATCTGCATTATCATAAAATTTGTAAAATTACTGATGTTTCATTTTGCATTCTATTCTTTCTGGTTTAGAACGGGAAAAACCATTACAAATGTTATTTGTCTACAGTGACACGATGTAATTAAAGGGATTGCTCTATAAAAGATCAAAAGTCCAGTGAACGCGACATTGTTAGAAAAGTTTTCTTTTATATCAAACATTAATTGACTCGACCCCTCCTTTACAATTCAAATCAAAATTGGCACGGGACCCTAGTTTTCAAAGTAGTGTGAGAATTTTGGCTCTATTATGGATTGTTCGAAGAAAAACGTAACAAAGCAAAATATAGGCTCTGATCCAAGCAGCAAACTAAACATATCATAGAATCCTAGGGATAATATCCCTTTGTGCCAGTGAAGTCATAATTTACGACGGTACTGAATAAACCTAGATACGTCTTGTTGCCTGCTACCTATTGTCTGCTTCACAAAGTGTTACATATAAGTACCTGACAACGGGTGTTGTAACTATAGTATAGAGGTATGTACATATATATGGCGTGCAAAACGCGCATAGTACAATACGAGTAATATAGGTCCAGTCGACAGCCGGGGACCGAGGCTATGCGATCGGGCGGCCTCGGGCAAACTCGGCGGAGTTTGCGCACTCCGCGGCGCGCATCGCTGCGCCCCAACCTCCCCCAATCGTATCCTGAACCTACCATTAAAAATATTACTTTGAGGTTAACTTCTGCTAGTTGCTTGTAACATAATGAGTTAACTCCGACCGTGCACACAAAACGCCTGAACACGGCGCCCCATAGTCTTGTCGAATGTCGCGAAAACGAACTCTGAACCGGAAACTACGGCGTTTTGTTTGTGTAAATACAAAGCTGCTACTATCAAGTGCACGGACAAAGAACATTTTGTGAGTGCGCATCGTTGCGTGAAAGAAAATTAACGGTTGTAAAAACAAAGCTTTAGATTGACTGAAACTATTGTGAAATATAGATATATTTACTTACATATCTAACGTGTGAAGTGAAGTCAATTCTAGGGCCTATAGTCGAGTGATTTGTTGACATACATGATCATCCATCTTCCATTTACAATAATTTAGTTAATTAGATATAATAAGCGTTACTACTTAGTAGAGTTCCTGCCTGTATATCGCTTGATCCACCTGTGATATTTCGTCTGTTATTGTTGACCTTGGTGTATCTTCTTAAGCTGCAAATGTTAAACTTCTTGTATTGCAACTCTTAGAGTGTACGTGTTGTGCTGTTGTTAATGTTACAAATAGTAAATTAATTCAAAACATTTACAAAGAGATACTCTTTGGCACAAAACTATTCTTAACGCTATTGTTGATTATAAACAAAAAATATCCATATTTTTAAACTGGTTTTGATCTAAATGTTTATATAATATATTAAGTAGTAAGTACGACAGAAGAACAATAACAATTATTGTATGGGGATCATCATATCAAAGTCAGCTGCTTGCTTGGAGGTATTATCACATTTCATAATTATTATTATCTTTCTATCTACTTTCAGTTTGACAACTACATCTTTAAATTCTCAGACACCAAAATGAAGTTCCATCATCAACTCTTTTTGTTAATAATCTTCTTTCAGAAAAAGTAATTATATAGACGGATAATAATTTTGCAATTTCGATTTGTATGGCCGAAAATTTTGCTTTTTACGTACAAGCAAAATCTACGTTTTCCTATATAATTTTAATCTCTAGAATACTTATAAAATTTTGTCACTAGAATATATTCTGCTTTTCATAGTAACTCCCTAAAAAAAACGGAGTGATAAGCAATGACTAGCCTAAATCATTTAACGTATATTGGTAAATCTAAAATCTGGAGAGAGATATTATATTATGCAACTGAAAGTCAAAGTGTGTAAAGTTCCTCTACTATCAAATTAACAAACGGTTATTTAAAAATAGGTTTATATTTTTAACCGACTTCCAAAAAGGAGGAGGTTATCAATTCAACCACATTGTTTTTAATATGTAAGATTGAAGCCATCGATGTATGTTGATATACAATATTGAAAAGAAAACTCGTTTCGCAAAAGATGTAAACAACCCTATGGGTTTCAGTCTTATTACGTTACTATGTACACGATACGTACAATTATTTCGAAGGCCATCAAACTGTTGCAAAACATGACTGGATACGTCACATATATATAGAGACACAGGATACGTCAGGTCAATATGACAGGTATCATGGTGGTAGATATATTTCAAACATGTTCATTGATTTGCTTAGTCTTCACAGCATATAAGAACGTGCTTTTCATCATGGTACAGTTATAAAAAATTTAATAAACATTAATAATGCAACACGAGTATAGAATTATCATACTAAATACATGTTATATTTTGTACCAGCCTTTTAATCCTATCCTAGTCAAAAAAAGAAAAGGTACAATTAAAAATGTAACTACAAATTTTATTATGAAACTATCAAAGATAAAGAGCAGTATAGATACTGTATGGATAATTTAAAAAAATGACCATACTAAAATTAGATAAACATTTTATGAATAGCTTACAGGACTGCGACAGTAACTAATAAAAAAGATACAAAATGAAAAATTATTTTTGGAACAAATCTATTTGTTTTTATTTTTATAAAAAGTTTTTGATAATGCTTGTACTTATTTTGCAGAATTTTAACTTCCCAACTAGAATTATTAGAATTAAAATTAGTAACTAAACTTATGCAAACTTTTGCATTCATTTTATGTAACTGTATTTCATTAATAGAAATTAAATTAACTTTAAATTGTTTTATTGGTATATAAGTGAAATAAATGAGCGTTTATTTAACGTCAGATTACGACATTATTGGTGCTGATATACTTATTTATGTTGAAACTCCTTACACACTTTTGTTTGTCGATTAGTTTGGAACCATTCATTTTCCGTTGCATGTCAAAAAACTAAAATTTTACTAGAACAAAAAATAACAGGATACTGGTTCACAACGCAATCCGAGTACAGAATGACAATCTTTGTCTCTGTCTATCTAAGCGGATAATACAAAGACTGACAGATTTGATTCCGATTCCGATTGAGTTGTGAATCAGAGCACAGTACTCATTATAATCGTATGACCCTTATCGTAAAACGTTTACGGCACAGAAAGGGAAAGGGCATAGTTTTAGGAGTTACAATTATTAGTACCTGGATGATGATTCCACTGCTTGAAAACACGGATAAAACGACTTTTTTATTAAATGAAACCCAGTTAGATCGATATATCGCCCCCGAAACATGCATGCTAAATTCAATGAAAATCGGTGAAGCTGTTTCCGAAATCCAGATTTTGTATATACTACAAGAATTGCGCGTTTAAAGGTATTGGATAGTAGTAGATTATGTTATAAGTGTGTAATGTTGGTGATTACCGCTGAGGTGCCATTAAGGCCTGAGCCGAAGACAAGGGCCTTAAGGGAACCGAAGACGGTAATCATCAATACACACGTATATCATACGACGTTTTTCAACACTCTTGAAAATAAAACAACAATATAAATCATTTCAACAGTGAAAAAGAGCTATTTTTTTCCTTTTGGCGTGAAATTTTTATCAGTTGTTATTATGCGCGTGCAACTAAGCCACAAACTAAAAAAAACATTTTCTTTTTTTTTGCTTCCCGTGGATAGTGTTTTTTAACCACTTACCAAATGTGGATTAAATGTTTTTCTTAATTAAAATGCAAACTATAGTTAGTTATATTTGAGTGAATGTTTTATTTTATGACACGTACAAGTTCAAATTATTTATTTAAAGACAAAGTTGCTGGAAGTGAGCAAGCAATAGTTACATCAATTAATTTGTTCTATTGAATCCGATCATTTTTGTATCGAAACTTTTTTAGAACAGAGCAACTCAACCAATAAACAAACTCTACAGCTCACTTGTGAGTATTGAAATAGGTACTATTGGTGGACAATTCACACGCAACACTATCTGACCCCAAACTAAGCAAAGCTTGTAAGTTGGCAGCCAGATATCTGATATAATACTTATGTAGTTCTAAATATATACTTATTATACATAGAAACACCCAGACACAGTACAAATATTTGAATTCATCACACAAATATTTGCACTGGGTGGAAATCGAACCCACGACCCCTCGGCTTCGCAGGCAGTTTTACTACCCACCAAGCCACGAGGACAGTTTGATTATATAGGTGTCATTACATGCCTGATTGCGATGAAATTAAAGCCACTTTTTGCATGAGCAAGTGTGTTGAAAACATTATTTAATCAAGTAATAATAGAAATACAAATACCCATCGTAATTAATCAATTGTATTTGTAATTTTACAAATTTTGTCACCGGGTCTTTGTCGGTTCTTTATTCACTTACTGTTTACGAGTTCCTAAAACGGAACGATGCGTTGAATTCGAATTCGCTTGCTCCGGTTTCAAAAAAAATTCATAAACAAATGCCAATGTATACGGTGCATAGTTTCAATGCTACTTTTAGAGTTGTTTGTTCACCTTCCCCTCTTTATTTGAACGTAATGTGATAGTGAGGGATGTTTATACTGGTGCGAAGCCGTCACCGCGGCCGTGTAGCTACGGTTGCTGTAAATTGTGTCAGGGTCGCGTTCCTATTGATTCCCTCTTCTTTCTCAACAAGGCTCGACCCGTCTCATGTGTTTTCCGGTTTATATAGCCTGAATAACTATAATTATTTATCTCGATCCAACTACCAAATCGAACAAAAGGGTTGAACCTAACATAGTTTTTTTCGGATTGTCTTTTTCGGACCGACGCGGATATATAATTGAATTACCTACCTTATTGAGGTACCTTCTTCGTTCTAACTCCTTTGGTTCTTACGCAATTTCATTGGTAAACATTCCACCTTCGCGTTTATAAGGCACTTTGGCATTTCCCAATATTTGACGCAAATTACTTTTGTTTCCTCTAGTCTTTTCCTTTGTTACAATGAAACTATTCATCTTTGTATTTTATTCACAAATGTGTATGGCATTTTAAAATTGATCTTTACATTTAATGGAGTAATAATATTTCTTAAATGGAATATTTTTTTCAAAACACTACATTCTACATTCAAGTAACTTTGCTGATATTAAGTTCAATAACATTTTTTAATTTTAAAAATTGTTTCAATGTCGAGTTTGAGTGCTAGACGTATATCAAATACGCGCAAACTTAGGCTAAAAATATATTCCATTTCACCACGAGTCGATATTGAATCCCATTGGGAAATTGTGTAAGCCAGCTGACATTTCATGTTACCAGGTTGTCGCAATGATGTATTATACCAATGTATTGCTTACATAATAAATCTGAACTACATCTTAAAAATTACTTGTGTACAAATTTGGTTTTTATACAAAAATAACCTATGCACCTGGTGGCAGATGGTCATAAGAACGTTGGGTTGCCGCGAAAAAAGGACAAGGCCATACAAACATACATAAGTAGGTAGTTACGGATCATAGAAAAATAAGGATACTCGAAACATACCAGAAAGTATTCCATAAACTTACCACACTCATCGTACTCAACGAGCACTAACCGTAATCTCAAACGGCACTGGCACTTTTAATTTTAATTTATGGTGACATGTGTATTTTGTTTTATTGTATTTTTTTATATTCTAATTTTGTTTTTATTGTTTTTTAATCATTAGTAGTACTTAATTGCTGTAAATTTTAATAATATCACTGTAATAATATTATGACATTGTATTTACCTGCTTTCAATATGTAACTTGAAATAAATAATTTTGATTTAATCTGACTGGACGGACAATCATGTTAGGTGTTTAAATAAACTTTAAATCTACGTATTAATGTATATTTTTTAATATACATAAACTTTTATTCTATTATAGAACACATTAAAAGATGTATCTAGTTAAAAGTGCGTAATTTTCAAAACGTCGTTCTACGAACGTTGAGACGAGTAAAAAAATATACTTTCCGTATCTACAGAAACTTTTGAAACGCACGTCACGTACAAGTAGGACCCCGCAAAGAAAACTTTCGGCACCTACCATAAGTTCCTTGCTTTTATTGTGACGTATAGTCAACGCGTGGTGATGATAAATAAATAATACTTCCACGCCCGGCTGCTTGCGAGACAGATACACAACATTTTTCATCGAGTAGCTGAATATATGGCTGAGAAAATGGCTCAACATGATGTATATCCGCAGGAAACGAGTAGAAGACAGGTTATATATCGTAGGCAATGTAAGCGCTACTAGTAGAGAAAGCTTTTAGAGAGAGCTATAAACTAACAGTGTGTTTTGGCGGAATTAAGAGAACAAATACTCTTCGTGGTCAATTATTTGATGAAGGTTTTACTGAAATACATTGTAGCTATATAGTTAAGTTCGTAGATACAACATTTTCTAAAATTACTCATTAATTTTATCTTGTTTCAGGTAAGTTCATTTCTTTCTTACGATGCAAAAAAAGGCTTGAAAGGTAAGTACATGTTTTAATATCATCATTTCTACTTTAACGTAACTCATATTGGTTTTAGAATAGTTGGTAGGGCAAAAAACTCTGAGAAAATATTTTATTCTTTCTAGTATCTTTTGCCTTCTTGTAATAACTTCAGATATAAAAAGGCGAAACCCTTTATTTTTATCTTCGTGTGCGTATATTGCAATGATACTATCACAACGTATGGTTTTCGTTTGGTTACATAAGTCCATATTTTTATAGGTATATTCAAAGTAAATATTGTTATGAAAACATTTTTATCATTTCTTATTTCAGATAACTCTTATTCTCTCTTATTATGGGGATCTTTGGATGGGACGGAAGTTTGTAATAGTTTTATTTTAAACAAAATCTACGGAACGTATATGAACAAAACTTTAGAGTACCATAGTTTTTAAATTAAAATACAAATTGAACATAGTTCCTTTATGTTATATTCCAAGAAACATGAAGATATCATATTGAGTAATATGTCGAGTTCTAATCATTCCTATAGATCTAGGTCTAATTTTCTATGTATCGCTATAAGTTAGTTCAAAGTATTAGTATCAATAAATTAGTATTATTATTCAAAAGAACCAACATAAAAAACACATTCTTAACAACATCTTACTTTAAATTCCAAAAAAAATGTTGATGTGATCTCTTTTAAAAATCAGTTTCTGATAAAATAAATTCCTTAAAAACTATTCCGCCTTAAAACATGCCAGGACGAAATCAAACGTTCCGAAAATAATCCCAATATACACGCGTAAAAGATACCTATATAGCCGCGTAAAGGGTCATGAGTTTTACCATTTTATTGGAAGCTTCATTGAGTACTTAAAGTAAAGGGTCGGCACGCTTTCAAGTCTTGATGAGATCAGAAAACTCTTTTCAGGCTTGATCTGAGACTTGGTTGGTAAAGAGAGTGATTACTCTCTGTAATTCTATGTCGTAATGTTACGAAGATTTAGCCGGTTTACAGTTGATATGTGTTTTGGCGATACATGAAATAGTAAATAGTAATAGACATAGTATATACAAGTGTTTTTTGCTTTGTTTGTATCTATGTCTTTGTCTTTAGGGTACACCGGAGCAGCGAATTGACGTTATTGTCGATGTAAATATAGAAATGGTTTCATTGAGTGAACGACTACTATTTGACTTACAAAAACACTACATTTGACTAAAAGAATACGCGCGTGTCGTTGGTGTATTTGAAAATAGACCAGAAAATGAAACCAGTGAAAAGTTTGACAGCAAAATGGCGCCAACAATGAAAAATATATTGAGTGACGAGTCCAGCAGGACATGTAGGTACCTGATGATGAGAAACATGCCTGCCCATAATAGCACTTGGACACGTAGCTATTAGAACATAAGGAATCGAAATCATTACCTAGCACTGCTCTCCGCTCGTCACCTAGATATATAAGATGTGCTACTGCTTGGTGGTAGATGTAATGTAGTAGATAACTAGCAACGGTGTGGTATTTCCCCTGGCGGACACTGTGGCGAATGTGTCCTCTACCACTACAATATATAAATCCTGGGGGGCTGACACACGAAACCCCAGGGTTATGATACTATTTATTTGGTACTAGGCGCCCCGCGGCGTAACCTGGGTCTTACCTCAACTATTGAACGTCAAATTTATTTAGTTGGCTTTTGCGGAACTTATTTATTTTTCTAAAATAAAAGCAACCTAATTTACTACATAATAGAAGAAGAATATTATAGAAGAAAATATTATTATTTCTTTTCTTCTCTTAATCCAAGAAATATTTAAAAAAAGATAATTGTAATGACAAAGGTCACGGATCCCGGAGTCTGTGGAGCGGCAAAATTAATTTAAAAAATACTCCATATAGCATCGGTTTTCTGCCAGTGAAAGACTTTTCAGTTCCTTCGGAGTTTAGCCTGAACAAACTTAGGCACAGATAGACAGACAACTTTGAAATAGGTTTTTTTTAAAGTAATAAATATACTGTCATGAGTATTTAGTGAAAAGCTGTTAATTTCGAATTACAAACAGGCACATCAATTTTATTTACAAGTATGGCTGTAGGTATCTGCCGTGATATGAATAAACTGAATACATCGCCATTCAGAACGGTATAAACGGCGGTAAAAACATTTATTCTTTTTTTTAAGCAATAAAATGTTTTTGGACAAGATACTCTTTTTTGAATTAAGATTGACTACTTACATTTCTTGGGCAAATGCTAGAGGTTCGTCAATGTCGAAGTCTACAACATTCAACCCAATGATGCGTTTATTGTGTAACACCAGATACAGTAACAGGTGGATAAGCCAAAAATGGCGACAATGTTTCATTTTGGAGAAGTTTATTACATTACTTCACTGGTACTTTACTGTACTGGACATTACTTCAACTATCTTTGACAAGTATACTTGCGTTCTGTAAAAATCAAAAAATTTAACATTTGGAAAACTGTCATTTTTGTAAATGTATCACTTGCTACGTTTTCAATGGATTATTTTTTTGCTTTGTTTCTGCTTTGTCATACTTTAATATATGGAATAACTAGCGACCCGCCCCGGGTTGGCACGGG
Organism: Ectropis grisescens; assembly: GCA_017562165.1. Taxonomy (NCBI): domain Eukaryota; kingdom Metazoa; phylum Arthropoda; class Insecta; order Lepidoptera; family Geometridae; genus Ectropis; species Ectropis grisescens. The sequence goes on along the minus strand of CM029788.1, from coordinate 14,435,502 downwards.
TGCAATGCTGATATTAAATACAAATACTAATAAAAATGGTTTTTTTGGGTTATTCTTAAGAGATAGAGATAGATATACTATTGCAGACTTTTTTGTAGACCTTTTGAAGGAGTACAATATTTCAGTACATTATTTTCATATCCGTGACTTTCATCTAGCTCATAGGGTTCAGCCAGCGTACATGCTGGCACGTATTATTATACATATATGTATAAACCTTCCTCTTGAATCACACTATCTATTGAAAACCCCGCATCAATATAATAATATGTATTTGGTGGTTTTAAAGATCTAAGCATATACATATAGACGCATATATTGGGACGGGCAGACGCGGGGAAGTGACTTTGTTTTCTACTATGTGGTGATATGTTATTCACGTGAAATCTATCTATTTACACACAAATTTAAATAAGCAAATAGTGGTGGTAACAACTACGAGTAATAGGTCAAACCCATTACCGCTATCTAGTGACGATTTTTTGTAGTGGTAGGTCGCTTTGCAGAGTCCGCCTGGGGAAATACCACACCTTTGCCAGTTATTCTACCGCCAAGGAGTAATGTGAAGACATCACTGTGTTCCGGTTTGAAGGGAAATGTTTAATATAACCATAATAGCTGCGTGTCACTATGCTATTATGGGCAGGCGTGTTGCTCACCATCAGGCACATGTCCTGCTCGTCTCCATTATTTTGTTCACTCCACGACAAACGAGGAATTAGCGCGATTTTTTCATGACATCTTGTGGATCGTACAATCCTCTGATTTCATCATCGGATTTGCGACAGACAAATAGACATAACACCTCGGTGGGCAGGATTATAATAAAGCCTGCGGGTTCTTCCCGTTCCTTAAGACTAATTGATCTTTCTATTAAAAGAAGAAAAACCGAATAAAGATAATGACGGATGCGTTGTTTGCTCGTTGTTAAGTACATAATTATTTGTGATTAAATTAGTAATAAGAGTTATTTCTGTAATATTATATTAATTGTTGTAATTGGCTATATACCACCTTAATCAATAAATAAATAATAGCATATCTACTTAGTTTATGGTGTTATTATAATTTTTGCCTCGAAGTTTTCCTGCATCGTGACATTTGTGTGTTAATTTTAGAAGTTATAACTTTAATTTTGTTTTCCACAGTCAACACCATCTGACTCCAAACTAAGCAAAGCTTGTGCTATGGAAGCCAGATAGCTTATATAATACTTACATATTTTTAAATTTCTTATTTATATAAGTACTTATTTTATATAGAAAACACCCCAGGCACAGTCCAAATATTTGTATTCAGCACACAAACATTTGCACTGGGTGGGGGGGATCGAACCCACGACCTACGGCTTCGCAGGCAGACTTACTACCAACTAAGCCAACAGGCCAGCCAACTTTCTGATCATGTAATCAATATTTATCTATGTATAAGTTATCGATCGAGCTGTGAGATCTTAAGCTATAAATATTAGATATTAATTACTTAACAATTATTTAAAGAGTGCCATTTGTACGACTAATAGGTTGTGGTAATGTAGTATCAACTTAATATATTAGGCAACTCAAAGCTACTGTATAATCATGTTTTTTTATAGTAGACTAGCTGTACCCTGCCACGCTTCGCTGTAGCACATTGTGATGCAAAAATTAGATAAAAACAATCCTTGATGCGGATTATATATCATTCTAAAATTTCAGCTCGATCGGTGCAGAACTTTTTGAGTTTTTGAAGCGTACACAAACCAACATAACATTTTTATATATAGAGATATGAAGAGTGACGAGATGAGCAGAAGATGTACCTGATGGTAAGAAACATGCCTGCCTCTGACAGCGTGACAACACTGTGTTATACAGCTATTGGAACATGAATAGTCTCAATAACTACCTAGGACTGCATTGCGCTCGATACTCAGATATTATAATATCTATCTCTCTAAAGATAATTTATCTCGAGGCCCTATAGTTTATCTGGGAACATTGTCCTTCAAGCCGGAACACAGCAATCTTAACGCGATACTGCTGAAATATTTAAATGAAATAATAGCGTTCGTACTACTAGAATCATAATAAAACGTTAACTAGTAAAAGAAGGTATGCGTTGATTTAAGCTTTGTTCGAGACCGCCACAGCGGTATTACATTTGGAGCACGTATCCAGGCATTGGCACTCGTCGCTGTTCCGATGATTGCACGTCGAACTTCGTGCTGTCCACCGCATCGAGATTGCTACTTGCCTCGATACGTGCATAACGTGCTCGTCACAGGCCACGCAGGGGTCACACAGGGGCACGGGCGGCGCCACCAACACGCATGCGCCCCAACCATCGTATAATATTATTCCCTTGTAACGTACCCTCGGTTCGTTTGCTCGGTCAATTATCTTCGACGTATTGAAGCAGCTTCTATAATTCCTGTTCAACCGTTATATTAATAGCCAACGATATATTTTTTCATTACCAAACCAATCTTATCCCCAACGGAGCGTTCCTTAGCCTTGATTACGTCACTTCTTAACATTTAACTTGTGAACATTTAATTAATTTAAGCGTTCACCTTCTCGTGGAGTTTGAATGTAATCATATTATTTGCTAATAAAAGCACAGTTACACGTTTGATGTCAATTTTATTCGAGGACATTTGAAAAGGTAGGCGCGTAATTAAATTGATTACCGTGTTCAGTGGGAGAAGCGATAATAATGATTTACGATTCATTAGCTTTGGCTGCAGGCTACGTGGGTACTTTTCGTAATATGAATTTATCGGTTTCACATGAATATAATTACACTGATCTATGTTTTCGGCGACCAATAGAGTTGATTTATATAGGTGATAGATTTATTGTAGGTAGCGGTTTGTTTGACCAGGAGGTAGTAAATGGTAAATCAGGCGTGACTACATGGGTGTGGGCACAGGGAGCGCCCGGGGTGGTCGGACTAATGACATTTTGTTTGCCGATTGATTGATCGCAGTTCGGGTTCGATATGCCAATATAGTTCCAATAGAATTTTATTCGCATAAAGTCTCATAGTAACAATATTTGTTTTGAACAATGTTTGTTTAAATGAATATTTTGGCATTGACTTACCTTTTTAAGTAACTTATTACGACCGTAGCAGTTGATTGCAGTTGTACTTTTTTTAGTTTTGTGGAAAGTGGGTATATATTTAGAGCATCATCAGCGGATTACTTAACACAAAAAACAATCGTGATGTAAAACGGACAAATTATAGAACTACGAGTACATAGTACTGGCTCCCATAGTATAAGTTTTGCTTACTTTGGGGTGGGCTAGATAGTGTTATATAAGAAATGTCCACGAATATTTTTTTATTTATTATTTCATAGCAATCAAAGTACTAATTGGCGCATTTTTATATTTTTAATTTTTATCAGATATTCTAGTAAATTAAAACATCGTGAAGTTTGTATGTTTTGCATATTATGTAAACACAACTTTGCTGTAAAATAATGTTTGAAATTGATACATGATCGTAACGCGGCGTACAGATACCTTCCAATTAATTGGGTTAGCGTAACACAATTAAATTAACATGATCGAAACCAAGTATCGATTACTAATTTAAATTAAATCATCGCAATTATAATTTGATTACAACGATCTGGCATTTATGTCGCTAGCGGTGATGTAACCGTTTTATTTTACGCTCTAATGGCTTGATTTAGTTGTGGCATAAAGATTTATCATATAAATTTAATTTGAATAGTATTCATATTAATATACGATACACTACACATATATTAATATATCAAGTAAATCCGTAAATTTGAAAATGCTAAGATAAAATTAATGTGAAAATTGAATTATTTTCGTTTCGTATTTTTCGACTCAAAATTGTTCATGCGGGGAACTTTTTTGTTAAGCCCTACGTAGGTAACATTGGTGGAGTTGAGCGCTACCTCATGTTGCTTATCTCCTTGTGAGAGAAGACTTTGCATCTAAGCAGTCAGTAGAAACATAAAAAGGCGATTTATGTTGCTGGGTTTTTTATACTATTTGAAAATGGCTGGATGTTAAAAGCGACGATGCGGTCTACGATGGAACGTGTTTCCCTAGAAGACCCCGATTCAATCTCGATAATTATAAATAATAAAAAAACATGAATAAATGAGTGAATAATAATAAACTCTTTATTAACAGACCACACAAAAATTTAAAAAGAAAAACAAACAATAAACTTAGAAACTAACGGGTGACACTATTAATAGGCGGCCTTATTGCTCAAAGCAATCTCTTCCAGGCAACCTTGCACGGAAAAGGAGAATATATACATAAAGTGGCCCTTAATTAACAAATAGATTGTGATAACAAATGATGTACTTAACAACATATTACCTAAACTAACTTACTAAAAATACAAATATTACTAAAACAAGAAACAAAATATGTGATTTACACATAATAATACAAAAGAATACCTACCTATATTATATAATACACATAAATAAGTAATAAACATACATAAACATAAATATATAAAATATAATACCTATACCTACCTCGATTTGATTTCTTACTATTAATTACCTACTTGGTTTAATAGAATAAGAAATCGCAGTCAAGCTCTATCTTCGGGATGTTTTAGTAGATAATTGACGAGTAATCTTATTATAATTTAGTACCTACGTATCAAATAATGTTACTTATCACTTTTATATAGAGATTATTATTATTATAATAAAGATGTAATGATATCAGTTAAAAATTAACTGCAAATGAAACAATCCTATGAAGTTAAGTACATCAAACTCCAACAATCCAGCAGGATTATGAGAACAAAGGTGTGCTGATGAAATGTCTGTGCTGAACGTAGGATTGGACAGAGTTTATTATTAAAGCAAACAAATTCAGTAAAGGACAAAAGCAATTTCGTTGCAGAAAGTAATTATTTTCATGCGCAATGTTTTTGGAAGTCTTATCGCTATATGTCAACAAAAAGATAATAATTAATCATATTATCATATGTATATGTTTTTAAGCTTAATTACACGTTTTGTTTATTTTGAATTCTTTAGTAAACTGATATTCAACTCTAAATTTATAGAAAAATACTTGCTTGTACTATTCACATGTATTGAAACTTGCAACACTCCGCTGTTTTATCCGCGTAGGTAGTTACCGTTTTCGTAATTTTTCATAAATAAGAAGTAGCTAATTTGTTAATCCAGATTATAATCTGTGTTTCATATTTACACCCGATCCATTCAGTCGTTCCACCGTGAATGAGCAACAAACATCTTAATTTTAACATGTACAATATTATAGGAGTAGGATAGTAGGTATTATATTAACTAGTGTAACAGCAGCCTATGTGTTAATCCAGATTATAATCTGTGTTTCATATTTACACCCGTTCCTTTCAGTCGTTCCACCGTGAATGAGCAACAAACATCTAAATTTTAACATTTACAGTATTAGTACGAGTAGGATAGTAGGTATTACTAGTGTAAAAGTAAGATTTTAAACTTAATTTCTAAATCTATCTTTGAACACAAAAATACATTTTCTTTTTATGACCACAAAGGGAAATCTATAAATTGGTAGGCATAATTCAGAGCACGGTTGCTACCATTTTTTATCTAGTCTAACTGGCCGTGAAATATTATCTAATACATAATATTACAGCCGGAATACATAATCAACTAGATTACGAAACCCTTTTCAGGTCAAAATAGGTATAATGACCGTGAATATATGTAAAAGCTCTTTTCGTTTCCGTGAGTTCGAAAAATAAAACAAAAGAAATACGGAACAGGATCACAGAAATGCATGCTGTCAGGAAGAGTAGCTCTATTGGATTCACTCTCTGCTGGCTACTGATATGATTAATGAAATTGGTCCGACAAATAAAGTTTAATTCAGACCCAATGGCGTGGAAAAACAGGTACCTACTCTAAAAGAATTAACATTCACGATTGGTTACATTTGCGGATTGTAAATGTACATCTAAGTGTGATTTTACTTATATTATAACACCATGTCCTATTCGGAGTGATTTACTAGTAGGATGACGAGTACTTTTCGGTAGGTACCTACTTACAGAATAATTGAGTAATTAATTTGTGAAATATGAAATAATCTTTAATCTCATTTATTACGTCAAATGAAAATATTTACATTATATTAATTAATATTTAACCTACAAATAAATAAAATTGGTGTGTCTGTCTGTAATATCAAATAAACAACATTTTGTGTTTTTGGTAAACAGTCATTAATAAGTTAATCGCGGGATTTTTAGAAAAAACTCCGATACTTAAGGTACCTTTGAAAAAAAATACCTTTGAAATTATTTACATCGTGTTTGCTGACAAAACTATTCATGATAGAAAGAAATAACATAAAATCAATCGCTTTCTAAACACATCGTTAGGAACGGTAAACGTCGCGACATTATTTGTATAACAATTATGGTTAGGAACTTTGAACTTTGATTATTCATTTTAGTGTCTGAATGTTGATAGCTTATCGGCCTTTTATTGAGTGCATTTTGGAAAATATGCAGCTGGTCTGGATGATCTAATATCACTTTGCGCTTTTTAGGGTTTCGTAACCAAATGGCAACATACGGGATCCTTATAGATTCGTCATGTCTGTCTGTCTGTCCGTGCGTATGTCACAACCACTTTTCTCCGAAACTTTTAGAACTATACTACCGAAACTTGGTAAGTAGATGTATTCTATGCCGCACCGCATTAAGATTCCCATACAAAAACAAATTTTGGGGTGTCCCATACTTAGAACTGAAACTTAAAAAAAAAACCATCAAAATCATACGTGTGGGTTATCTATGGATAGGTCTTCAAAAATGATATTGAGGTTTCGAACATTTTTTTTTCTAAACTGAATAGTTTGCCTGTCCGACTTCCACTTGACCACTTTTATTTCCATCAGTCTGCTTCGAAAAGCGACGTCATACTTCATAGTTGACTTTCCAAAGACTAGCGTCTAAGGTAGACTTGACATTTTCGTAATGAGCATGATTAATATTCTAATAGGGATTCCAAGTTGTGGGATGCGTTGCCTGAGAGGGGTTTTCCCGAATGTTACAATATTAATGTCTTTAAATCGAAACTGATTCGGTTTCTTCTAGGAAAGAATATCAATCGCAGACAGCATCGTGGCTTATTTATTACTGTATTTTTAATTTCAACCAATTTATTTGGTTGAAATTAAAAATATATATCTACTTACAAAACGCAATATCGAAGACATTTTATGTAGTGTCAATAAAAAAAATATACATGTAAAATTAGACATTTTTCACATATTTTAACTTCCTATTTTTCTTAGTTTGGCTGTAAATGACGAAACTTTCCTAAACTATATTAAAAACTATGCAGTCAATGATCACATAAACTCATAAAAGAGGCCGAGAAATTGCGGATCACAAACTACATAGTATCAAACTTCGGTGTTCCACTTATCTACTTTGTTTCGTAGTTGGAGCACTGAAACAACGAGAAAGTACGAAAACTTACCGGACATAACACTCATATTATTATCCGAGTAACTTCGGTACAAAACGTTGGCATAAATGGACACTGAAGTTGTGAATTCGGTAGGAGGCGCCAAGCGTCGAGTACGAGACACCCAATGGTTCCCATTTCCAGACACATTATTATCTGCTTCGGTAGGTACACATCCCGCTATCTGTTATCAAAGACGTAAAAATAGCTCCCATGTTGCTCGGATGTTTTTCATACTTTTTTACGCTACAACAGCGACTATTAAAAATGATAAACGACTATTTCCACCGCTCGTTATTTGCAAGGAATATTTACGAAAAATGTGCGCGTACAAAGTGTCCCCCCGCCTGTCAATAATTTAAGAGCGCCCGAGACCTGGGGTGATCTCGCTCGCACGATTCGAAATCTTTGATATTCATATTCGATATTGACATTACGAGTAATAAAACTCCATCATGTGGCACACTTTGTATAACTTAACTATACAATTTTGACAAAACTTTTTAATTCAACATTTTCGCGATAAAACGAATCTAATAAGCAAGTTCAATATTATCAATGTGCCCATATGTATACCAATGAATGAATTGGTATCCTACTAGTATTTTAAATGCAAAAGTTTAGATTGGATGTTTGGAAATATGTTGCTCGATCACGTATCAAGTCGCAACGGCTGAACGGATTAGGTTGAAATTTGGAAAACATATAGTTTTTTTTCTGGAATAATACACACACAGATACACAGAATACTTTCACGAGAACGAGAAATACGTGGATAAAGCCATAGGGTGCTGCTAATGTATAAATAAATATAGTTTGGTTACTAGTTGTAGTAGTTGTAGTTTGAAATTTTTCTAGTTATTTTAGGATACAAAATAGACAAAAACGAAGCAGTCCAATTTAATCAAACAAATATAAATGAATAAATAATAATAGAGGAGTTTAAATTGGTCACCACTACAAGCGGCTTTATTAGTTTCTAATTCGAAACAACGAAATTGTGACCAAAATTCAGTCACCTAAAAACAAAGATACATCGACCTCATAGTTTTCTGATAGTGAAATATATTCTATCAAAATACGAGTATATCATTAACTCAACCTGAAACTTATTTACCTACTGTATAGAAGCGGGGAAAATTGATAACAATCAATAATATCTCGTGACGGGCGTGCCCTACTAATCCAGCACATAGTAAATACCTTTCAAAGTGCATTCACCCCGAGCATCTTCCACTCGCACGTACCAACATTTTATGACTTTTACATTTTCATCGTTACACGAAGATGGAAAGAATATTTTCCGCGTGGAAGAAGTTCGTAGCGAAGCGTGACGGGCGCACGATAACGTCTGCTGCTCTACTCTAATTAGATTATGCCGGCTCTGAACAAATTCCGCTGCATTTTACGTTTTGCTTCCTGCTTATTTAGGTACTCAAAATTTTAGTGGACGTTTCACGATAAATGTTTATGAAATCTTGTACTATAACAGAATTAAAAAAAAAAACAAAGAATTTAGGTGCAAAGTAAGTACACATGGTCAAATTAATGGAATAATCCACCTTTAACTAAAATATCCGTAACCTCGGCGGTGTTATCCCGTTGAATGGCGATATCCAACCTTCGAAACAAATATGAGCCGGAGCGGCAATGACAACCACTTTTATAAAAATGAGTAGAATATAATTTAGATATTCTTAAAAAAAAAAATTTTACCAATAAAAAAATGTTGATGGTAAAGTACGTTGTTATCGAATCATGTTACCCAATTACACTTTCAATTAAATATTAGTGGACATTTCAGACACATCACCATGTAGCCCCAAACTAAGCAAAGCTTACCTACTATGAGAGGCAGATAACTGATATTCTACTTATATATTTGTAAATATATACTCATTATACATAGAAAACACCGAAGCACAGTACAAATATTTATTTTGTTTTCAGCACACAAATAGTTGCACTGGGCGGGGATTGAACTCACGACCCACGGCTTCGCAGGCAGACTTACTACCTACTAAGCCAACAACCTAGCCCAAATTCCATGAAAGATAGAAATACCTAATTAAATTAATTACCAATCCAGTTTAATGTTATTTCAAAACAGCAGCAGAAAACTCTGCATTCAGCTGCTTTCCTTAGATAGTTAACAGAGATCAGATTGCTTCTAATTAGTAATGTTGACAATTAGCAAACTAGTCGTGTCCTAGTTTAAAAACACGATAAGAAGATCACCTCTAGAGAATTGCCCGTTACTAGTAAACATATCTGTTTAACTAATTACATCAGCAGATAAGAGAGATGCTAAGGATGCTGCGTTCCGTCGCCCTAGGGTTTCCGATTCTCTATTACTTGAAAGGTATTTGAAAACTTCAGTAGTTTTAAAATATATCTCATCCAACGTCCTTTGTTTGCCCGTTATGTCATAATTTAATCAATGTTTAAAGTTTAACGGAGCTATTAACTTAAAACAGTGGAATTATCAATTATACAAAAAAAAATGGCAATCATAGGAATTGCCGATAGAAGCGAAAACTAACTCAGAAATGGATAGCTTACTTTAGAAACTACGTGAAGCCATGAGCATGGCCATCTAGCAATACTGACGCATTTCTAGACGGCCAATGGCCATGGTCCCGAGTTTTATAGTTTCACTTCTAACTTGTGTATAAAGTTGGTTTATGGACGATAATTTTACGTGATGTCGTCAATTAAAAATTTATATAATTAAATAAATAAATTTAACACTTTTATGCATTAAATCGAATTATCATCACTGAATTGTCATTATTTCACGTAATGCTGCGCTGTCTCTCTTCTACTCTGCCTGAGTCTCTGACGCATATGCCGATGAAGTGGAAGAGAGATAAATAAGACAACGCCTGAACGCTTAGATTATCTAACGCTATCGCTTGTTCCGCGCTCTCGCTTGCACGCTCGGCTCAAACGGAACGTGACACTTCTTCGTGAGTCTAGCTAGCGTTCACCGATTTATAGGATGTCATCACGTAAAAAAACAAATATATTTTCTATGTTTTGCGGTTTCACATTCTTTCTAGCGTTTCTAGTTTGTTTTTTAAATCCTTTATTGGTTCAATAGGAATAGTTATTAATACTAGTAAATATAGTGTTATGTGTTGATTTTGTAGTGTATTATTTTTCAGCATTATTAATAGGTAGTTTTTTGAGGACCACATACATGCGCTCCAGCAGATTATACAGAAAACCGAGGAGTATAATCGACTACTATGTATAGCGTATGTGGACTATGAGAAAGCCTTCGATTCCATCGAGATCTGGGCAGTACTTCAGTCTATCCAGCGATGTCGCATCGACTATCGCTATATCGAAGTGTTGAAGTGTATTTACAGCAAAGCCACAATGTCTGTCCGATTACAGGACCAGGATTACAGGACCAGTGCACAAAACATATCCAGCTACAGAAAGGCGTGAGACAGGGAGATGTTATATCTCCGAAACTGTTGCCGCGCTGGAAGATGTTTTCAAGCTACTGGACTGGAACGGATATGGCATCAATATCAACGGCGAATGCATCACTCAACTTCGGTTTGCCGACGACATAGTCATTGTGGCGGAGTCACTGGAGGACCTTGGTGCTATACTCAGGGACCTCAGTAGAGTATCCCAACAGGTAGGTTTGAGGATGAATATGGACAAGACGAAGGTCATGTCAAATGCTCATGTCTCACCTGTACCGGTTATTGTTGGGAATACCACACTTGAAGTTGTTGACGAATACGTCTACCTGGATCAAAACATCCAATTAGGTAGATCCAACTTCGACAAAGAGGTATAGCGAAGGATCCAACTCGGATGGGCAGCGTTCGGGAAACTGCGGCACATCTTTGAGTCCAAAATATACCCCAATGCCTAAAGACGAAAGTCTTTAGCCAGTGCGTGATGTCTTATGGAACTGAGACGCGGTCCTTCACTGTGGGCCTCATAACGAAGCTCAAAGTCACACAGCGAGCTATGGAGAGAGCTATGCTCGGAGTCTCTTTGCGCGACAGAATCCGTAATGAGGGTATTCGCAAAAGAACGAAAGTGGCCGACATAGCTCAAAGAGTAAGCAAGCTGAAGTGGCAATGGGCAGGCCACATCGCTCGCAGAACTGACAACCGATGGGGAGGAAAGGTTCTCGAGTGGCGACCACGAACCGGAAGACGCCGTGTTGGACGGCCTCCCACTAGATGGACAGATGACCTCATAAAGGTCGCTGGAAACCGCTGGTTGCAGGTTGCGCAGGACCGTTCGTTGTGGAAATCTAGGGGGGAGGCCTATGTTCACCAGTGGACGTCTTGCGGCTGATGATGATGATGATGAGTTTTTTGAGCTTTTCCGTATTATTTGATAGTGATAAAATGAACTAGTTACCAGGAAAGATAAGATTTGCTTATAAATTATGATTTTCAAATATCCCTGGCAGTAAGCCAAAATCGAGCTGAAACTTTACCCGGTCATAACATGTTTTTGTTGGTAATACAATGAGTAGTTTCTGCAGTTTTTGAAAAATGTTACGTAAGCTGTTCAAATCATTCCATCATCTGGTCGACTAAATTGAAAATGACGTATTGAGTGAACGATTTTAACGACCCGGGACACTCTCAGTAACCGACTTCCAAAAAGGAGGAGGTTATCAATTCGACCACAATGTTTTTTTTTTATATATGTTACCTGATTTCTCGTGAATACCAGCACCGATTTTAAAATTTATTTTTGTATTCGGGTGGATATGCTTCCCGAATGACCCCATATAAAACTTATCGAAATCGGTCCGGTGGTTTTTGAAATATGAACCATAAACTAAAATTTTCATACAATTTTCTGGATGATGTAGTTTTAGTTTTCACAGATGTTAAGAAATTCGATCCTGTCAATACAAAATTGTGTAAATGCATTTAAAAAACTTGACTTGCACTAAAAAGGGTAAAATAAATATAATGCATAAAAACAATGAATACAATTAATAATGTTTGGGATGTTAACCTACATATTTAAACTAATCTGAGTCTAGGAATTGTCCAAAGATATCCAAATACGTAAAAACATAGTCATATACGTATTACTTTACATTTTGTGATTTTTTCCCGATTATATGAAACATTCCACATTACAAGATATAACTTAATTTCAAGCAAAATTCAGCCCAATTTCGTGAAAATCACGAGCTTGATAAACCACCTTAACGCCAATCTTACCCCGATATACGATCAAAAGCCTCGCTATAAATTTCGTAATCGGCCGAATTCGTTCAGGTACCTTACGTTATTTAGCTATTCGTATCATTCCTGATTTTGCAACGCTATATTTAAAAACTAAGTTTTATAATTACGAATGTATGAATAGCACCTATTGTTTGTAAAAATGAAGGTACTATTAGTTTCTTTTGTGATCATATCGTAACATTAATGTTTAATATGAATTATTATTAATGCGCAAGTCTTGTCGTTGAATCATATTGTATAAAAAAAGATATATTTAAACGGTTGAATTGAGAAACCTTTTTTTTAAGTCGGTTATAAAAGTTGAGGTTATGGATCTTAAACTCAACACTAAAAACTTAATATTTAATCCTAGATGTCCTTAGATTCTTATTCTTATACGCGATGTTCGTTCGCTCGATTTAGTAATTAGATATGTGATATGTAAAAAAAAACAACAGTATGTGTCCTGTGCTATAATAATTTATAAAATATCTCAAAAGGTTATTTTTGCGACACCTGTATTTTTTTGCTTTGTGCTATTTTTATATAGGATCGTAATTATTTTTTCCAGTCAAATGGCTCTTTTTTTTCGTTTGATCGTAAAGTGACGTTCATCGGGTGTGAAAGTACTTTATCACCATATGCGAAAACTGACAAGTTTTTAAAAAACTTTCCGCAACAGTACTGCTGCATTATTTTGCATATCATATTTTTGTAAATATAAACATTGATAATAACAGCTTAGAAAATTAAGATATTTACATAGGTTTTTGAAGTAATAAAATTTAGCTAAAAGAAAAGCAAAAGTAACATTTCAGATCGAATTAAGTATTATGCAATCAATACAGTAAATCCCTTACAACTTATCTTTACTGCGCTAAAACATCGCAACAAAATGCAGCTCGTAAATAATTCATCTGTATTAGATTTGTATCTACTACATGCTACATGTTATAAAGGAATTCTACTTATTTAATTTAAATAATAAAAGGCGAATACAAAACAATAATTTGTGTGGCACAGTGAAGTAAAACTAGTAGTAAGTACGCAACTTCACAAAAAAAAGAAGATCACGCAGTGACAAAATATGCCTGTATAACTTATGTATGTTTGCGGCGTTTGTTCATCCGTGTCGACATATTTCCCCTACTACTTATTGTGTTTTGACAAACAAAATATCAATCGACGCGTCTTCACATTTCCCGGATCGGTAATGTGACATCATTCTGAAAACCAAAACGGCAGATTTTATTTTAGAACCTCAATTAAAAATAAAATTCATACTTTAATCAAATTTATCTTCGAAAAAGACCAAACAGTATAAAAAATACAATTAAAATAGGTAAGACGCTTTAACAAAAGTACTGTTTGGAAGAAAAAAGTAGCATAAGATCTGGTTCTAGTATTTTGAATTTTATTTTGTAAAATTTATAATTGTAAGTGAAGTTAAAACAAAATGAATTGAAAGAGAGGTGAGTGTTATAGCGTGTAGTAGTGGGTAGAGGCGCGGGTGGCGCGGCCGACGGGCGCCGCCCGCCCGCAGGCGCGCCTGCTCCGACAGCGCCCGAGGACCTACGATCGTTTCATTCCGAATCGTAACGAAGTTGGACGATCACGACCACCCTCCGTGGGTCCGACGCGTGCTGCCTCCAGTCGCAGCGAGGCCGCCAGGGCGTTAGATCGGTTCGCCGTCAGCTCCGTGGCTGGTTATGTAATTCAAAAAAACTTATTTATTTATTAACTCAAACAAATCGACTCGCGACAACTACGGACCGTTCGATATTTTGTAGGTCACCAACCGATGATTGACTTTCAGAAGATTATGTGCAAAAGTGATGTGTACGGTACGCGCGTACTAGCGGCGAATTGATGTTAGAACAGGTTTATCGTGAGCTAAACTGATACATTTAATTGTCTAATACGTATTTTATTACATTCGTAAATGTGTTTTAAGTCATGCTTCTATCTGTTTAAATTTTTATACACAAAGATATTTCAACGTTTTTAGGGTGAGAAAAAAATCATGTATTTAGATCATGTATTTAGATGTAGACGTAAAGTTCAAGGTAAATATGGTTAAAAACTCTCAGCGTCTTTTGCCAAGGTGTATTAATAAAAGAAGCATAACGTCCAGCATAGTTAAATGATCGACAATGAATCTTGGATTCCTTGGTGTTGTTGTTCCAATTAAAAGAACAAATAAAATGAAACCAATGAGAATTTGGCGCAATGCAGGGCGCTTCGTTGGGACCGTCCACGTTGTAGCGGTGACTCATTCCGAATCTATAATTGCTTAGCGAGTTCTGCATTTTCTGCAACTTTGCTAAGTATTTGTATACGTGTTTTAAGCGGCTTTTAAGATATTTTCTTTTTTTATTTCGTAAACCATACGTATACTGTAAATTAAACACGTTAATAACAAAACAGCTCATTATAATAAAGTCTTGCCTATTTTTTATAAACACGTTTTCTTCGAGAATCCGTGGTAATTGTCATGCCAATAAAACTTGTAAAATGTTGTCTTATATCAATATCAACGTCGTTATTTAACTGGAAAAGTACGTGCGATACATATCTAAAAATAGCACACTTCCCGAAAGAATAAATACGCTATAAAAGAATTAGTTTACTATCGCGATATTCCGTCAATTTTATACAGCACCGATAATCAGATTTCCCCGAATCCGATATTATGTTTATTGGAATATCGATATAGGCACCAGTTGTTAACGAGCATAAAGATTCATCCAATATTGTAGAGTTGGTAGATATTCGTGGAATTTCATTTAAAACAGATTGTAGTTGGAAATACTGTTGAAAATAGAATTTATTTTATGTAACACAGTTTTATGTGTATTGTCTTTTTATGCGTGAGTTTGTAAAACATGAAGCGATAAACATCAAATTTTTGGATGGCTTTAAGAAACAAAAGCTTATTTTGTGTGAATGTGGTATGGCTTCTAATGTTTAAATTACTTCTTCTTAAATAAATTGAAATTAATTAGTAAAGGATACCTATACTAAGCTTTCGTGAGTTATTTCCTGTTTTTCAAGCATTTTTGGACAACATTAAATTATCTAATTATATGTTAATACTGTATTGTACTACTACGTTTATTTTTTATAAAAATAATATAGTTTCAATAAATATCGCTTTAAAATTTTTCCATAAAAATAATAGTCTTGGAATTAGTAAATTCTCTACCAAATCTTATGACTAGATCTCTAAAATATTCGACACGTGAGGTCCAAACGCGATGTCGCTTTGCTGCGGTACATGCTCCACTTTACTTGGAAAAGTTCGCGCCGGCTATTAGCGTAATTAAAACGCTCCGCGAACACTACTGAAAGATATCTAGGTTGGGAGAGGCGGAATGATTCATCACTGACATCTATGACATGCATGACTTTTTGTCGTACATGTCAAATACTTTTGTTACTGTGTCCTTAACATTACAATAACAATAGGTGACGAAATTCACATATCATCCCTTAGGCTACTTGATTATTATTTATCACTCCTTTTTTTATGTTTATGACACTAGTTGCTTTTACGGTTTCAAAGCGGTTGGAAAAGTAGAAATCCCAAGCAAATCTTAAGATAGTATGAAACATAATGTCTTATCAAACAAATAAATCAAAATTCAAAAGTTAAGTTATTCAGCTAGTACTTAGATAGATATCGACAAAATCAGACCTACGGAATACAATAAATAAAGATCTAAGAATACGAATCTCACTTACCACTTTATCGTGTCTCTTAATATATATTATCTATAGATACAAATTGAATATTAAGTTTATTGTCATTATATTTAATTTTCTATCTCAGCATATTCGACTGTAGGTTGACCACAGAAACCTCAAGACACAGGTTCCAGATGTACAGATTTATGGACCCGTAACAATTTCAATCCTTCGCTCCCAGCCTGATCCACTTCCATCATTCTTACACCATAGCTTTGTTCAAGTATCAGATCATTTGTTATAATCTGAGCAGTAATATCACTTCATGTAATAGAGAAAGTTTTCTCTTTGTCTTTTTTCTTATGACTTTTTCCTTTGCTGATAAGCTTCGTCGGTAGAGTATGTCTTGTTTATTTATTGTTTGTTTTTACCTGACTGAAAGAAGGGTTGTGTTTTGCGCGCGTATCTTGTATATTAGTAAATTTCTTTAAACCCACGAATTGTTCCAAACGGCTGTCGGGAAGATAGTAAGGCAAATTTTTAAGTATAACTTCGTGAATTTTATATTTTAATTAATACCATGAAAAGTATCAAAATGCAAGGGCGCGATATGATAACCGTCCGTTTTCAGCAGCTCCGTCGACAATCTCATTTTCTTCAGTGAAGCGTAATAATAAGTCAAATTATCTATATAAATTATGCCGACAATAAATCTGACAGCTTGTTAACAACGCTCCCCTTGGGACAAGCCACTTCAAACGCAGACCGTTTAGCGCCAGATACTTGTAATAATCCTGTACCTGCGACTGAGGCAATTCTCGTTCCATATTTTCTTTACCATTTATTTCCGTAGATAATAATACATTTGGAAAACTGTAAAACTAGAAATTATATTTTCTGTTTAAGAGCACACTTTTATATCAGGTTAGTACAAAAACGTTGAAATATCTCTGCAGTTAAATAAAATCTGTAGGATAATCGCTGGATTAGTTCTATGTCGTACCTGAAGTCAACATGATTCAAAACTGATTCGAGCTTCAATAGAATAAAAGTAGTAGATAAAGAGTGGTTTATTTGAAATGTGTGTTGAACTATATAAAAAACAATGCAAAGTGTAAAACGATAACGGCACGAAGGGCGGTGTGGGGCTGGGAGAGGCTGGAAGGGGAGGAGAGGCAGCGCGCGATGAGGTGACGCCGCGCGCCGGCCGCTGACGCCGCTCGCCGCCAATGATGGTGGAGACGCAGCGCGCGCCGCCGCCCCGCTGCGCGCGCGCGCTCGAGCCCCGCGCCAAGCCCGCCTCGGCCTCGGCTCCGCCGTCGCTTGCTGGCAGCGGCTCGCTGATGCACCTGCGCCGCCGCCGACACAAGACTGTCCACTTCGGCGAGAACCTCTTGATGCAAGTTTGCGCCGACCGTGCGCACCTCGCCGCCCTCGGAGCCAGAGTCCCCGACGTCTCTTTTTTGCCACAAAAACCACACTGGCTTACGCAAAGGTGACGCTCGGTTTTGTTGTGTCGCACATCACTGTTGCCTCGCCGCTGGAGGGCTCGCAGCTTTAACGTCGTCTGGAAGACCGAAACCGCGTAGAGAACGCAGTGGTGATTCCCACGACTCGACGAGTGGCGGGGAAACTTTTGATAAAGGAGAGAGCAGCGGTAACTCGGAATCTAAAGTATCGAAACGCAAAACTAAGCATCATCATCATCACCATCATCACCACAAAATTCACACCTGCCCTTATCATGACGTTCCACTCCCTCCAGAAGAGGAGCCTAGCGAAAAAATTGTAGCGCCGAAGAAAACTGTTTCACCTTATCTATACATTCCCAGTAAGTTAGAACCGAATGTACAGCAGTTGTTCAGTTTTATTGAGGGTGTGTTGAGCGCTTGGGCAGCTGAAGAAGGCCTCACGAGTACTGGCGAATACTCCGAGCCAGATGAGCGCATGGTGCGCAGGCGCAAGCTGAACAAATATAAGAAACGCACCGATGTCCTCAATATTAGACGCATAGTTTACGAAGTCTCCATCCTACACGGCACAAGACTGCTAGGGAATGTAAGATATCGCCACTATCATTGGAAGGGGAACTGCGCAGACGTGTAACGAAGCATTTCTCAGAAAGGTAAGATATTTATAATGTATTGTCTTCCATCTGTAGCGTATGCAAAACTTCATAAAGTACATAATTGCATTGTTCGGCTCTAGCTTCTGTGACCGCGAAATTGTTCGCAAGTCTTGACAATAACGTTGGAGAATAAAGCCAGTGAAAGATAGCTAACATTTTGACCTTATTTCAGTTTTCTCTTAGTGGAAATTGCAATTTCCTTTTTGCTAATGAGGGCTTTTATATTCTACACTTACTTATTCGTAAAATATAGGAACCATAATATATGCTGCCTTTAAAAGCGAATTTCAGTAGTTCAAGTAATTATTACGAAAGATTACACTGTAACTGATGATTGTAAGGACTCGCTTCTCAAAAGGACTCTTTTGTAGTAGTAGGACTCTTGACAAAGTCCGCGTGGGGAAGTACCACACCGTTGCCAGTTATTCTACCGCCAAGCACTAATGTGCAAACATTACTGTGTTCCGGTTTGAAGGGCAATGTTTCCAGAGAACTTACAGGGCTTAGAGATGTAAGATCTTAGATCTCTGGGTGACAAGCGCAGTGCAGTGCTAGGTAACGATTTGGACTCTTCAGGCTCCAATAGCTGCGTGTAACTGTGCTGTTATGTGTCAGGCGTGTTTGCTTATCATGCCATCAGGCACATGTCCTGATCGTCTCGTCACTCTTTATTTAAAAAAAAAGGAACAATATTTTTTCAAGTGTTAGGTGAAACAATGTATCGTAATCAATCCTGCTTCTCGACAAAGATTGACATCGACAAAGTGTGTTACGGTAGCCCCACAATAGGTTAAGTTTGTTGCAGTGGCCCTCAACAAAAAATAGCATGTTAAGTTAAAATTTCACCAGTCTTCAATTTAAATCCGACCGTGTCTATTAGTAGGACGTATGCGGAATAATGTGAGATGATTTATTTACCTAACGTGCATACATAATAACGCGTATCATAAAAGTTAACTAAAGTTAAACAACAGTTAGGTACCGCGTTGCATAAACTAAATATAACATAGAAATAGAACAACTCCCAGTGACAAATTTGTTCCAGACTCATGATTTTCAACTAAATATGTACGGCTTAGGTGCAGTAAAGTAAGTCTGGCCGCACCAAAGTTTGGCAGTGGCTAGCTTTGAGGTGCCAAAAGGAATTAATATTAAATGCAATTTAATTTAAACGCTACACCTCCACGTTCCAATACTACGTTTCAAACAAGTTTGGGGGGATTAGTTGGAACTCTAGTATAACTATCGGCATGCCTAGAAGGGAATTAGGTTATCATTTACCTATTTGTTAATTTATATCTATTCTACTAATTTGATTACGGACAATCTTATTTGTAAATCATAATAGGGTACAATTCTTGATACACTTAACTTTATCTGGGCAACATTTACTTGACAAGGTTAATGTTATTTGGAGTAATAATAATTGCAATAAATTATTGAAAATGTAATGAACCAGACACGTCTATATACAATTAAAATGAACGTAGCTTATAGATTGATTGTCGCCGGTAGAGCGGTAGCCCCGGCGATAATAATGTATATTTTGTCATCAGAGAGGGCATCTGGACAGTAGATAAGAAATCTGCCATTTATTGATGATGCTATAGGTGTGGTTTTTACTTTCTTTTAAGTTCCCGACGTAATTTTATAGGAGTTTTATAAGTCTAGCTGTAACATGGCAATGCATTCTCTACGATTATTTATGTCACGATTGATCTTAAAGATGTTATGACATTATTCATTGTGGCCCCTATTGTTTTTTTTAATAGATTATGAATGGTTAATGGTTGTTTATCTGTCTCATCATACATTTTCAGACAATTATGTCTAAAACCCCTGACGATTTCCAAAATATGATTCGAGAGCTTTCAGATGTATCTGTAAAAGTAGGACTATAAATGGCTGTGTCTAACACGAGAGTGATTTCAAGCGTTTCTGGGTCTTCAAATCCAATTAAGATTAGGAATGAAAGCCTAGAAACGGATTATAGTTATGTTATCTTGTAGATACTTTGTGGTTTGGCACGGAGCTTCAAAAAAGAGATACCTAAGCGCCGAAGGCAGCTTGGAATGGTATCGTCCAAAATGTTTGACAATATTCTCTGCTCACGCTATTTCAAGATATAGAGTGAACGTTTACGACAACAATTTTTTACCACAACAATTACGTCTACTACGAAATTAGTCCAAAACATGGACGCTCACCCATGAGGCTAGGCATAAAATCAAAGCAGTGTAGAGAGCCATTTAGAAAGAGGTCCATGCTCGGTATCAAACTCCAAAATGCCTACACATTTGCTAGCATTACATTCTGCAAACTACAAAATACAATGTCCAAAATCCGATGAAAAACCAAAGTTCACGGTGTTGAATTTACGGTATCAATGCTAAAGTGGATTTGGGCAAGACGTGTTGCTAGGCATTGGGATGAAACGTGGAGTAAAGTTTTGACGGAATGGCGGCCGAGAGATGGAGAACGAGGCGTGGGGTGTCTACCATCAAGATGAATTGACGTCATAGTCGCAATCGCGGGTCGTACCTACACTCGATTTACAGATAACCCAAGAAAAGGAAACAGGAACATTAATAACTATAATGGACTAAAAAGATAACTCATTAAATAATATTCGATCAAACGCAAACAAACATAATTTATTTTTGAAATGATTGGGATTTCAATATTTCCGAACAAACAATTACAACACTCGAATCTCCGATCGCTAATGATTTGGGTTCGAATTGGATACGATAATACTCAGAGCGTACCTATGTATGTACAAAAACATCACCCCCTCGGGTGATTATATTATAAGGGAAATGTAGTGTGTGTATATGTTATATTCTTTTTCCTTGTAAAAAGCTGAGGCAAGGACGCACGACGTCAAGGGCCATCAAGGCGAGAGCGCGTCGACATGGTTCGTATGCCTCAAAGCAACTCTTTCCTTGTAACATTGTGTTGTGTTCAAAATCGCAAAGGAGACCATCACACCTATTTATTCAAATATATACATGAAACAACGTTATCTGAGATTTAAGTTCATTAATCTAGGACACTATCTATTGCTTCATCAAGTTTTTCACTTCCAAAAATCAATGTTTTTACCTTCTACATGTCTACCGTCATCGCATCGTCTAGAAAAAAATACCAATTTTGATGCGTCTTTTTTTTAAGATAACGTAATCTAGATGGTCTTAATTATAAATTGTGCACTTATTTTTTTTCTATGATACATTATATTATTCACAGATGATTATTATCTGTGAGTTATATACCAATAAGTCTTTGATGATTTGACGGCAAGTCCCGAAATCATAATTTGAAGATTAAAATGAAGTGTTGTATTATAGCAAGACTAATTAAAATGTACACCAATTGAAAACGATTCCATTTGAGCAATGAGCAACGCCTTAGTAATTAAATTGTTTAATCGTGAGAAGCGAACAATCAAAGTATAATGATATCCCGAATTTCTTAACGCTTCATTGTACTGGTGGACACTTTTGATGAGTTCAGAAATAAATTGCGTAGACAAAAAAATAGATATTTGAAAATAGTTGTAGAGATTCAAAGTTATGTTTGGTCATTATAAAAAATATATTTCCATTTTGCATCAAACTAAGAACCACAAGAAGGTTGGTTAAAAATAAAGTAAATATACAAGGAAATCAAGTTATTATTATTAATTAGTAATGAATTCTAGTAATAACATCTAACATAGTAATATTACAAAATGTTTGTCATTAAAATAATGTGTTCTCAAAAAAATTCACAGCCTAATGTTCTAAATTTTCGAACACAAATTTTAACATGAGTCGTAAAAAGAAGCTCCATCACGAAGTATTTTATTTATTATAATAAAGATCCAGGCTTAAGAAAATACATTAGCGTGACTTGAGTTGAGATCTTATGTGCAGGGGAGATTAGTTTTTTTTCACATTTGTGGAATTTGAAGTTGTGGCAACTAGGCCACCCCGTCAAATTATGACTTATAAAAATAATATTGGTGAACATTTCACACACAACAACATCTGACCACAAACTAAGCAATGCTAAACTATGGGAGTCAAATAGCTAATTTCAAATACTTAATAAAAACGTATAAATAGTAAAATTTCCGTTAATTTAAAAATACTAGAGCAATACTGACGGTAGCGTAGAATTTCATCAAATCCCAATAGAGCCTTTTGCCTCACTAAAAAAATACATAAAAATAAAAACAGGATTTCGCTTTGCTCTCGTTGTTGTATTTTGCAGCTAGCTGCATACCTCAGAGCGGCGGCAACAATTTCCAGGGGGTGGAAACGAGAGTGGTCTGGGAAACTGCGTTACCGTGTAATGTGCCATAGCTATGCATACCTTTACCTATGGTCTTGTTACCGAGTTTAAATGACGTCTAGGTGGATTTACTCACAATTCTATTACGTAAATGGAGGAATGTTTTACGTTAGCACCCATCCACGGAATACCTTCCGTATTTGTTGGAAAGTAAAGACTTATAAAAGAATTAACATTTGCATAATCACAAAAACTTTGAGTATAATGGTTTCGAACAAGATAGGAGTTACCTAATCTTTATTATGCTTTGTTAAGATCTTCATCTAGTCGTAAGACTGGCAGCATTCATAAAGATTAACTTAATTATTACGGACCTTTCGTTCACTTTTAGATTAGGGAATTTCTAATAGTACTTACACTGAGTAGAGAGTCATATCTTATTAAATTAATCGAAGTTTGTACCTTTTGCTCTAGATTGGTAATAATTGAAATTGGACTAATATTCACTTTCTTATAATTTCTACGTCTACATTGTGCAGAATCACTTCATAGTTATTGGTACGGGTATCATTGCAAATATCATACTAATGAACGTCTCTGTGTTCGTGAGTCAGTTGGTAGCAAGTCTTAATTTAAAAAAAAATATTTAATTGTTAATTAATCATATTCTGGACTGAATTTTTTAGGCAACCCATTTGCAATATATTCATTGACATATTAAATTACAGATAAAACACTTTTCATCCAATAAACAGCTCGATGAAGGTCGTTGTATACCGGGATCTTAGACTATTATGCTCAGTACTCTTTTACAGCTAAGAATTTCTTTATTTTCATGATAATCTGCTTTAAAAACTGTATTTGATACCCTATTTCACGGAAAACTCTACTCAAAATCAGACTATGACCTATATACCTAACCGAAACTAACCGAACCTAACACATACAAGTGTGTTCATATGGGTTCGAGAATGGTTTAAATTAACAATTAGGTAGATGAGTTTCTTTCTAGTAAAAAGGTTTAACGCCCAACGAAGTGGCAGGGATATCAGCACAGCCAGCCTTACTATTACAATTATTTATGATTCTTAAAAAAACTCATACTAAAAGTATAAAGGCTACCCTCCTAGACATACAAGTATCCTAATAATTCTCGACTTCGATGAATACAGGGAATGAGATCTACACACACTTTGTTAATAATATCTGGATGGAAGGTAATAGTGGTGTTGTACGCAGATATCGGACGATGACCGCATGTCCCTGACGACCGCGGTGTCGGACGAAGACGACGCCGGGGAAAGCGCGATGAACTCGCCGTACAAGGGCAAGCAGACGGGCGCCGCCGCCGCCTCCTTCAACTGCACCGGCGCTGTTAGGAAAGCTGGGTAAGTACCTAAGTACATTTAAAACGTGACTTTGGCCTGAATCTTAACTATATGAGCGATGATGTCTACTTGAAGTATTTTATGCACGATAATTTTATCGAAATTAGCGAACGGGTCGCTAGTTTTAGTAGCCGTTATTAGCCGCGCCTTCGCACTTATATTGTCATACAAAGACCAAAGTAAAACAACTATTATATATGTATCTCTGAAGTTGGACCAAATTACACCATCTACACTAATATTATAAAGCTGAAGAGTTTGTTTGTTTGAACGCTAGAATCTCGGGAAGTACTGGTCCGAATTGAAAGATTATTTTTCTATTGGATAGTCTAATTATCGAGGAAGGCTATATATAGGCTATAGAACATAACGCTACTATCAATAGAAGCGGAGCATGCATCAAAAATGTAACAAAAACGGGAAAAAATATTCCTTTTCGAGAGTTTTCGTACCGTGCTTTGACATGACAGCATGTGTCTAAGATTGCGTCATTGAATATAAACCAAATTTGTTTCTAAATCTAAATCTTGGTACGACCAATTTCCGACATGTGGCGTAGCAGGTAGCTGAAGAGGTTTTTTTGTTTGAAAACGATATTCTCGGGAATGATTGAACTGATTTCGGTCATTCTTTCACCGTTGGATATGCCCGGGATCCCGATGAGCGCTATAAATGTACCACCACGGGCGAAGCCGTGGCGGACATCTAGTTACACATAAATGTCAAATTTTGTGAATATCTGTTCTCTTAGTGAATAGTTCACTGGGAATCAACACTGTGATGTCCAATCCTGTGAATGATGGAAATCAAGTGTTATGACACTGGATTTTCATAAATTAAAACTGATGGTCATGTACAGAATATAGATTCATCTACACTTTCTGTTTTAGACAAATGTACTGATTAGCAGCATTCCTACATTTCCTTTGGTTATACTTATTCTTTTGTACACTCATTCCCAGTAGATTAACGGGCAGAGGTAAATAGCAAACCAAAAGATTTTTTCCTTTCAGAGTACTGGCTTTGTAGCTAGATGTACCTATATGGATTATATTTCTTCACAGATAACTAATTCCTTAGAGGTTCCGTAATATCATGTTTCTGTAAAATCGTAAAGACCGTCAGATTATAATCTAATGCGTGAGATACTCGATAGATTAAATATTCTATAGATTAGGTTACTTTATAACCTGACGTCGTTAGTAAACTCACGGTATCTAATATATAAAATTCTCGTGTCACAGTTTTCGTTGCCATACTCCTCCGAAACGGCTTGACCGATTTTGATGAAATTTTTGTGCTTATTCGGTATCTATGAGAATCGGCCAACATCTATTTTTCATCCCCCTAAATGTTAGGGGTAATCCACCCCTAAATTTTTATTGTTATTTTTTAGACAAAATTTTTAATTTCTATTTTTTTATGATACAACATACAAAAATACATACAATCCTCAATTTTTACCCTTCTACGATCAACCCTTATTTTTTAATAGCCATTTTAGTAATTTAATCATTTTTCCTCTCCAGTCGAAAACTGATCAATCGTCATTTAATTAGTTATCCCCGCCAGTTGTCTACAGGTGTCACCTCTGACCCAGTAAACAGCACGATAATTTGGGGATCAAAAGTAGCCTATAGCATATAATTATATAGTTCGAACACGCTAATCTTGGGAACTACTGGACCGATTTAAAAAAATCGTTCACCGTTCTTTCATATGTACGTAATCCTTGAATGCTGTAAGTTTTATATATGTACCACGGGCGAAGCCGGGCGAGCCGCTAGTTATTTATAATTTTAAGGCTAGGTAGTTCTGTCAAATTAGGCATTTAACGTTGTCTTGTTCTCGCGACCGTCACCGACCGCGGAATCGGTGCCACAGTGCAGAAATAACATTAAAATATTGGACTATGTAATTTAAACTCATTTTTTGTTCAAGATTTGTTTACGTTTGTTTGTTTATGATAAGAGTTTTGTTGCTATATAAACGAATAAATATTCAATTTATCTATACTCGTAGGTATACAAAACTCAACCTTTTCTTTTTGGTCACACTATAAGTTGAGAAAGGCTTTACCAATTTCATGCATCTTTTTAAAATGTTTCCTAATAATTCACAAGTTCGTCAAAAATTAAAAAAAAATGTGCTGAAACGTAATGAAAGGCCAGTAAAAATAGAAGGTTTTTTGGTCAACTTTTCACTAAATTTCTAATCCAATTTTTTTCTATGAGGTAAAGATCACTTACTGAGCATAAAATTACAAAATGCTCACAGATCCAGGTAGAGCTTCAAATGACAATTTAAAAAAACTGTTTTAGCCAATAGTTTACGATTTATAACCCATTTAATGATACGATTGCGATGCTGCCGATAATAGTGGATGAAAATGATGTGGTCTACGATGGAACTTGTTTCTCTAATAGAAACACACAGTGTACCTCGTAACCCCAAGGTTCGAACCTTCGACAAAAACCCACTCTGGCAATGCGTTTCACAGCTTAGTTGTTCTTATTACAAAAGTGGAGACCAAACTTTTCGTTCAACTCTTCAATTATGATGATGAACGGTGTTGTTTATTCGAGCAACGAGCAATATGATAGAATAACTTTTATTTAAAAACCCCGACTACAAAAAATCTACACGTAAAAAAATATTACCTACTATCTAAGGACACTTTGGCGAATGAGACTAGTCTTAGAATATCTTAGTTACCAAAATCCATCCAGCCGTTTGGAAGATATGTGGAAATAGAAGTTTTACAAACATAAAAGATACGCACGAAAAACATAACCCTTCTTCCATTCCGGTAAAAAGGGATATGTTTATGCTACTGGGAAAAGAATTCACATCTTATTATTTTTACATTGTTATCATCAAATTTGACATAATAAATCGTAATCGGTAAGTTCGAAAAAAAAGTTTACTGGCAACACAAGATGGGAAATTTTATTTTCTACAATAATAATAGGCTTTATAACTTTTTTAGAATATCGGCCAAAAACGTTTTTTTGAGCTGGCGCTTGAAGCTCCACCTGGATTTGTTATTATTTTGTGATTTTATGCTCAGGAAATGTTTCTAAACCTTATATAAAAAATACGAATCGGAAATTTAGTGCAGAGTTAAATTCTACGAGTAATTTTACTGCCTAAAAGGCTTGCTTATCAAATTTGGTCGAGTGTCTGAATTTCTATGAACAATATTAACATTTTCATACAAAAAAAAGGAAAAAACAATAAATTTTGGTGGTGTCACAAACTTGGAAAAGAACGAAATAAATAAAAATTGTAACAAAACCATACGTGTATCTATGGAAAAGTGTTCAAAATTGTATTGAAGTTCCTAACATTTTTTTTCTAAACTTAATAGTTTGCGCGAAAGTCTCTTCCAAAGTGGTAAAATCTGTATGTGAGGACTTTTCTTCCAAGTACTTAGTACCTTACTACCAAAGAATTTACCTAAATGGCATATAAATGCAAGTTAGGTATCATAAATGATATATTAGGGGATTTACGCAGGGGATATCTCCCCTCTCATTATTTCCTTATCCCGATCTCTGATTTAACGGACGAATATTTTACCGATACTTAGCTATTTTCCATTGCATCCGCATTGAATTTTTTTACTGATGTGTTATCGACGTCAGTTTTTTGAGACTCCCCTATTGGTCTACAACATAAAGTAAACAGCGTACTAATTAGTATCAGCGTCTATTTACAATTCCAATGAAAACGGTATCAAAGATCAAGATCATAGCGTGCTTCACTAGTAATACCTACTGATATTGTTATACTGTGACACTATAATCGTAATATTTAAAATTTATCGGTTGTCAAAATTGCAAAATCAAGCACAGGCCCGTCGTCCGTGAGCGCCGAAACGCGACTGATCAGGCCTGCCGAACGGCGCGCTATATATATGGTAGATATTAAAACATAGTGAATAACTGATACTTTTTATCAAGTCAAACTCTGCGAATGCATCTATAACTTTTTAGTGGCTTTCGTTGAGTACAAAAATTTAGTAAAAAAATTCATTACTTTAGTCATAAACTTGAAAAAACTTTTTGAAAAGGGGTAACTTTGGGATTTATCAAGTAAAATTCATTAAATCGTGTTACTGACTGCGAATTGCACTAGATTAGATCCTTAACTAATACATATATTTTTTTCAGAGTTTAATACACTATTTAAAAGGTCTTAAAGTTGTTTTAAAAATTCAAAATTACAGCCCACACGCCCTTAAGGTGACATAATAATTATGTATCCTCTTTGTGTACACGTCTTTAAAAAAGACGTGTATGTAACTTATAGGAGAAAAAAATGTTGTGGTGATGTCTTACTTAAATATTACTTTTCCATTTTCTCATAATGCTGTAACACTGTTTTTGTAGATTTAACAAACATAAGTATAATTTTGGTGCAAACCAAACAACAAGCCATTCTGATCACAGTATATAACTGCGCTGCTAAAATGTATCCTTTAAATCATTTTGTTACACATTTATTTGTTTGGCTCTAACATTGCTTGGGTTATTTCATTTTAAATTAGTTATGTACACAAAGTGACCAACTCTTCGGTTGCAATGGCATGATAAAGAGCGCCATGAAATTCATAGGTCATAAATAAAAAATTTATAGCAATAAAAAGCCAGAAAATATTACATTTTTCAAAATTTATTCATCACTATCCATGAAATATTGCGGACCCAAAACATGTTGTACAAAGCTGAAAAATAAGCGCGAGTACGTGTGATTTTATTCAATTTTACAAGGGCTCGCATCAATCTTGCTGATCTATAGGGAATGGGGAACGCGGATCACACCTGGGTCACCCTGCTTGGAATTATATTAAGCTGTAACATTATTTATACTTATAAGATAATCCTCTATATTTCATCATTATTAATATATGAAGAGGAAAGTATTAAATTGGTAAGGCAATATCGTAAAGCTTAAAAGTTTCGCTGACAAAATATAAATCATTACAGCTAGATAGATTTAATGTAAATCATTTTCAAAAAGTAAGTCCTAAATTTGTTTAGTTGATAGTAAATATACTACTTTACTACTAGTAACTTTATAATACACTAGATGTCCGCCCGGCTTCGCCCGTGGTATAATATATAGCACTCATCAGGATCCCGTGAAAGAATGACTGAAATCGGTTCATTAATTCTTGAGAATATCGCTTTCAAACAAAACGCCTCTTCAGCTACCTGCTACGCCACCTGTCGGAAATTGGTCGTACCAACTCAGATTTAGATTAGCAAAGGGAGGTGTTTAATCTGTGAGCAAAGATGAGGTATGTAATCTACGGCAAAGGTTTATATTCAATGACGCAATCTTAGACACATGCTGTCATGTGTCATGTCAAACCACGAAACGTACGAAAACTCAAAAAAGGAATATTTTTTCCCGATTTTGTTACATTCTTGATTCATGCTCCGATTCTATTAATAGTAGGTTTATTTTCTATAGCCTATATAGCCTTCCTCGATAAATGGACTATCCAATAAAAAAATAATCTTTCCATCCGGACCAATACTTCCCGAGATCCTAGTGTTCAAACAAACAAACAAACTCTTCAGCTTTATAATATTAGTATAGATATGTATAGATAGTATTAGATAGTATATTAGTATGATTGAAATTTCTACAATGATAATTTTTGTAATGAAAAAATCAACCTCTCCTTATAGTTATAGCATAGACCGTGGCTTACTTAAAAAAAATACATTTTTTTTTGATTTTATAACAATTTCTATTATACGATTTATGCGTATATACTTATAATATCCTAGAAAAAACTCAAATAATTACGAACTTTTTTTACTAAGCCAAGTACACGCTTTGTTATATTTGTTTACGTACCTTCCCTTACTGCTAAGCTTTAATGAATGTAAAAACAAGAGCCAAAGGAAAGAAAAACGACGTCGGTATAACTCTCTGTGGTATAGCAAACTTTCTATTAGAAAAAGCCTACGGCGTCCTTTATGTTCCTTGAGGCTACAATTCCTTCCATGAATCCCAAATGACCGGAGGGGAAATCTTACCCGTGACCCATTCAATGCGCCTGTAAAACGTACGAAGCGTAGATGACGCGACTTGGTTTCGCTTAGTACTTGACTCTTCTAAATGCAGATTTACTTTCTACACAGATTGGTTTAAAGATTACACCCGCGGTATCTTTGTTCAAGATTTTTGAAATCTGTATGTAATTTAATGAAATGTAATATTTAAATTACTGAAAGTTTTCCTACGTCATCAACATCCACAGCCTTCATTATCCTACTACTGGGTCTTTCTGGTATCATGCCATATTTCTTGGTCGTGTGCCAATCGAGTCAACGTTCGACTCGTAATACTATTTTTCAGCGTTTTTGGCAGTAGAAGCCATAATAATCTCAGGCATACCAGAGGTAAAAACCTTTTTTAGGATAAAAAAAAGTAATGTAGTCGTTTTTTTATATAATGTAATACATATTTTAATCTAGAACTCAAGGGGCAAATTTTTATATTTTATTAATAGCAATAAAATAAAGTTGACGATACAGTTTTCTAGAAATAGTCGGTTAAAGTTCATGGCGCATTAAAAATTGAACCGATTCACATATTTTCATAACATTGTAATTCTCATTTATTTTTTATTTATTTGTGTACTTGTTTGATAGTTCTTATCTTGTTTATTTTAAATTATTAATATTTTAAAAAGTTAAAACTTTTTGTTAGGCAATGACAGAACCAACGCTAAAAATAAAAATGGTTGCATTTTGGCATATCTCCAAATACGATTTGTCTACGAAATTGCCTGTTCTATTTAATTATATAAATATTCTGTTCTATATACTTAGGTATCGTACAAACATTACATAGTCTTATCCCATACAAACTGTACAAATCAAACAATCATATTTTTTTTAACTCTCGGGTGATTTCTCCTGTAGGTACTGCGTGTCTATTTTTACTGTCACTGTTTGAGACGGTATGTATGTGTCGATGACGTCATCGGATTTGATCAAAATTTCATCAAATTTTATTGAAACTTGATCAAAGATCAATTAATTTATAAACTGAAAGGCTAAGTAAGTATCGGTCTACAGGATGTAAAGTTCCAATCTCTCTCTTTTAGACTTATTATAGGGAACCTCATAGTGGATCCGGTTTGTCTTATTTATCTCAACATATACCCGTTAAGTGAGAAAACATATACCGCTGATGATTGTGTGGAGAATCTTAATCTCTAGATTATGATATTAAATATGGTTAAATTGGTCTGCTATAAATAGTAAGTAGGTGTACTACAATTTGTTATTTAAAAATTATTGATTTGATCATTACTCGAGGCGGATGAATCATCAGAATTTGCTCAAAATACAATCATACGTTGAGGATTTCACACAGACAGTGCACAGAGAACTCAATTTTGTAGAAAATCAATACAAGCCGGCAAATTCCCTCCATCTATACTAGTTAAGGTTCTTGTTCTATACTGTTGGCTCTGCCGTGGTCTGAAGAGTTATATACGTTTCAGCGTTACTCTAAATATGTCTAACGATTGTAAACTATTTGTCCAATCAAATTATAATATGTTTACGGTCTATTGGGACCATGAAAAACAATCAAATGTTCTCATAAAACTTCATAATGTGAAGTATGAAAATATGCATATACTGAGGTACCCTTTTGGGTAGTGCTAATAATAATATCTTATTTTTAATTTTTAATATAATAATAGTTTTACACTTAAGCGTCATCTCGTATATTAATTGACTATGAAGCACATTAACCTAGACGAAACCGTTTCACTCTAGACCTGAAGACACTCTAATTACGCCAATTAAGGAATAACCACTCAGGCAACCTGTTCCACAGTTATGTTGTTGTAATTAGAAACTTGAGTCAAATCTTTCCGTTCAATATTGTACTATTTTTGAGCAACCAATGAATGAGCCGATAAAAAGGCAAGGCAAAATTAGACCATGCAGATCCGCTGCACACTGTTATTATATTCTCTTTGAAAACCTAAAACTTTTCACTTAGTCTTGACATTGACTGACAACACCTCATTTTTGTCACGTTATTTTCGTATTTAACCATATTTTTGCTAATAAGAATTTTGTTTGTTGATAATAAAATTATTATACGCAAAAGTAATCAAAAATTAATTGTTACAATCTGCCAAAGAAAATATGTAAAGTATCATGAGTATATTTAGATGCCTTTATCTACGAACATGCAAAGCTCTGCATCATCCTGCTCATCCAAATCAGTGTTTGTTATCACAAGGCGAAGAGTGACTAAGCCTCCAAAAGAGAATACGGACCCCACTCCTTTGAACGTCGTAATTTGGGCCATGGAAGTTCTATCTCAAAAAAACACCAGGCGTGACCTTAGACAAGATTCGATCTTTAATAAAACAAAATTTTGTTTTACCTTGTAAGAAAAAACACGTGGATAAAAAAATCTCAAAGGCTGTTATGTTTGCTGAGTATTTTGGTTTCGTTAAGCAAAGAAATAATTTGTTTTACTTACGATCCCGATATAAATCGAAAGACGTGATATTGTGAAGTACTGAATATATTTGTATACCTGTTCAATTTCAGGAAGGGTTTTATAACAACTGACTGTATGAGTAGGTAATAAAAGCATTTAAATGAATTATATATTTTTATTATTTGCTAGACTAAATACTATAAAATACAAACAATACGTACATGTATGATTTTCGTTTGCATGCCATCAAAAAATATTGAACTTTTTTGGAGATTTACATTTCTCACTTTTGAGAATAAGATTTTTTTTTTAATTGGGTACTATACATATTGTGGAAATAATTGCAGAATAGTTGGTCTGAGTGGAAATATTATTATAACGAATTTTCAACTCCACGTCATATCGATGTCGCCCAGGGTGTAGAGTTATAATTATGAGCACTGGGTACCACACTAGTTAAATTCAGAAAGTTCTGGTGGAGAGTGTTGATCTGTCGTGGCATGTCTTATGCTCGTAGTCCGCCAACACAAAAAAATATAATAATTTGGAAATAATAAACAGACAGACGGACAGACAGACACTCTTTATTATACATACCAGAAGACATATACAATGAAAAAACAATAGTAAATATAAAATAACTTATAACTAGTGCCATAAATGGCGGACTTGTCGCTTATAGCAATATAACTTTACCCTTTCACTGTTCAGACTATTATTTGCTTGGTCATAATTCCCTGCGCTCGTTGAGTGCGCATTGTGAGATGTAACATGTCCTCGAAAAATGTTATTGTAACTTAAACCTGTATCAATGTATTCCTTTACGAAATTGCAGAGATGGAAACCTCGCGTTCTCTTGTCTTTAGCATAAAAAATCACCGTGTTTACAATATTACTTCTTAGTTTAATGAAACAACCTGGATAATTTATATTTTTCTTACACAGATTTTTGAGTGTGAAAAAATGGCTGTTACGGAAGAAACACCAAATAGAATTGGCACGAAAGCGCGGTTGGAAGGGATACTGGGTCTGCCTGAAAGGCACTACATTGCTGTTCTATCCATGTGACTCCCGCGAAGGCCGGTCTGTAGAGGCAGCCCCTAAACACCTCATCATAGTCGACGGAGCGATCATGCAACCTATTCCGGAGCACCCCAAACGCGATTATATCTTCTGCCTAAGTACCGCGTTTGGTGACGCATATCTGTTTCAAGCTCCGTGTCAGGTAAGCGTATATATATAGCTATTCATAATGCTGTTTATATTTACTTTATAGAAGAATCGAATCAGTTTAATTTATTTCTGCTTTTGATAAGATCATTGCGATTACATCCGTGTGGTTTGTGACTAAAATATGATCCTGTTGGACTTATTAGAGATATTCTGCTTTGTAAACTAACGTGGTTGTTACGCGTGGTTTTTAAGCTACTACTAAGTATGAGTATTATTTGCTATAGACTACAGGCCCGTCAACAAAATTCGTGGGTCATATGAACCACCAGGAGATCTATATAGGATGATAGAAGATAGATAGGATGATAGAAAAGGGGGAAAGAGGGGGGTTCGATAATTTCTCCGTGTTGCATGATTTTTGTACATCATTGCGGAATAATGGATTAGAAGAGGTATTGAAACTGTATGGAACCAAAGCTGTACATAATTAAATGACCAAATTTACCCTGAAAGTCGTCGAAAAATCATGATTTTTTCCGACAAAACTGATAAGTAAGTAAAATATTAAATTTTACAATTTCAATTATTTTTTCACACGTTTTAATCCATTATTCCACAATGCCGTACAAAAATGCGACCAGGAGATTTATCCTTGTCGCATGATGATCGACTGTTGCAACACCCCCCCTCAATTTGCACTCAGTTGATTATTTTATACCCTTCTATCATCCTACATAGGTCTCCTGGTGGTTCATATGGCCCATAACTTTTGTTCACGGGTCTGTAGTCTACTAGAGATACATTGACAACAAAATTTTACACTATTTAATAACAACACACACACTGAATTTTTTTTTTTTCGCTTTATATAAAATTAAATTGATGTGAAGTCGTGAATGAGTCATTTTGCAGCTTAGACGTTGATATAACGAAAGTGGTCAAACTATTCTGGAATTCGTAAAGCCTGTAATTAAGACTTTGCGTTGATGTTCGTCCCGTAACCTTTTTTTTAATTTTCTGAGATAACATTTAACATCAAACTCATTTTTGATTCCCAAATACTCTCGAATGTTTCGTACGGAATGTTACACACTCTGTCCCATAGATCTCACGACGACAGAAGAACAATATGTAAAGAGATTAGGGTACTCGTATTATTTGCGCTTCAAGGCTTACATTTATCCTTTTGTTTCATGTTCAGTCAATTATATCTTTGGTACTTACTTATTAAGGCACTAAATTATGACGAGAAAATAAGATAAGTGCGAAGTTTGTGATTATTTACAATTTTTAAGCTGTTATAAGTTTACACTTCTTGACTGCCATATCGTCTGTTATGTTAATCGGTGATGCAGACTACCATGGAGTGTGCTTATTCAAAATTATAAACCGATTCATTCTCAATTTGTAGATTGTGAACATCGGAAAAAACTCGCTCAGGTCTCATCATTTCACAGCTTAAATGTTTTGATCCCAAAAAAAGAGTCAAGTCTCTTTGTTCAAGTCTTTGGAACGACAACCATGAAACGATGTCGCTTTTCTTACCATAATCTTCGAAGTGTATCCGATAAAAAACCCGATACGCTTGCAGTTTTTTTTGATATTCAAGATGTATTTGAGAAATCAAATCTTTTTTGATTATTTTTGTATCCATAAAAATGTGTAGGTAGATTGTAAAATTATCTTGATTTTTCCGTACAAACAATTTTTCAAATTTCTTTTATGCTGTTAATTAATTATTTCCACATTAAAATTGACGACAAAAACACAATATCCAAAAACGTCTGCTCATTTTGTACAATTCAAATTCCCAGTAACCCACAATGTATTGAAATTATTACGATATTTCTTAGGTGGAATTGGAGAACTGGGTGAACAGCATTCACAGCGCTTGCGCCGCGGCGTTCGCGCGTCATCGAGGCAAGACCGGAACTCTGCATTTACTGCAGGAAGAAATCTACCGTCTCGAGAAAGCTATCGAATCTGTAAGTATGAATCTGAAGTACCTATTATTTTACAGTAACACTTGATAATTATTTTGACGAGCTATTTGAATGAAATATTGCATTCGAATTGAGATTTTTGAGAGAGAGAGAGAAAAACTAAAACTTTTTGTAATATTCGAAATTTGATCAAAATTATACCTAGATAATATAGATGCACAGTTTTTAAACCATTAATACTAGGTAGGTTTTCTTTGTATAAACAACAATCGCTGAAAATTTTATGTTTTTAAGATCTAGGGGTTAATGCTGGGCGATATCTGTAAGTGAATGAGTCAATCACTCGGCTCAAATCTATGAGATACATTTTAATCAACCGCGGCTTACAACGCAGCCCGTAGAGAAAGACTCTTTAAGTCAAAACCATAATATCTTCAAGATATTCTGCATTAATACGGACTAAGGGTTTATAGCTCGTTGTATCGCTTATTCTAATGCAAGCTTACCCTTTCAAGTTTAGAGCGTGCTGGATTAATAAACATAGATCTCGACTGTATAAAATGAAAATGTGGTGAACACAAAGTGGTCTCGCCGTGAAATTATGCACCGCTCGCCTTTAACTGCGCATCGCATCGGCCTGAACCAACACTAGCATTGTTTGACTACTACGAATATCTAACTACTTTCCAGAAATATGCCCTTTGCTCGTATAGCATTCGACCTTATAGCCAGGGTCATAGGAGCTATATTCGACCTCGCGGAATCTTTATATTGCGCACAATAAACCACCGTCTACGTAAATCCACTCGTCTCCGCTTCAAACGTGCGGGTACAGCGTTCCTTATTAATGCAAGTAATTGTTCGCGTCGACTTCGTTGGGAAAATGTTTACTTCGAAATCGTTTAGCTTAATTTATTATCTGATACGATACATTATTCATCGTATTCGCCGGTTTATCTTAACTGCTCGATGAGCTATTAGAGTTAGGTATGTTTTCAAGAAAGGATGTTTTCGATTATGTTTTTTATCGTAAAAAGTGACACGCAGCTATTGGAACATGAAGTATCCAGATCATTACCTAGCGCTGCACTGCGCTCGTCACCCAGAAATATAAGATTATCCATCTCTATGCCCTGTAATTTCTCTGGAAACATCGCTCTTCAAACGGGTACACAGTGATGTTACAAATTACTGTTTGGCGGAAGAATAACTGGCAAACATGTGGTACTTGCCCAGGCGATTCCCTAAGGATTCCAAAGAATCCTAAGTTCTAGTACAATATAATCTTTAATTCACACACAATTATCATTCCAGAATGTGTCGATGGACACATCTTAATACTCAGTGGGCTTAACTCTTTCTCTTAAAAACGTACCTATTGTCATCATCTTATAAGGTAGTAACTAATCAGAGATTTTTTGTAGTGGTAGGACTCTTGGCAGAGTCCGCCTGGGGAAGTACCACACCTTTGCCAGTTATTCTACCGCCAAGCAGTAATGTGCAAACATTACTGTGTTCCGGTTTGAAGGGCAATGTTTCCAGATAAATTACAGGGCTTAGATATATAAGATCTTAGATCTCTGGGTGACGAGCGCAGTGCAGTGCTAGGTAATGATTTGGACTCTTCATGTTCCAATAGCTGCGTGTCACTTTTTACGATAAAAACACAATCGAAAACATCCTTGGACTCTTGACAATGTCCGCCTGGGGAAGTACCACACCTTTGCCAGTTATTCTACCGCCAAGCAGTAATGTGCAAACATTACTGTGTTCCGGTTTGAAGGGCAATGTTTCCAGAGAATTTACAGGGCTTAGAGATTTAAGATCTTAGATCTCTGGGTGACGAGCGCAGTGCAGTGCTAATCAAGAAAATGTAATATGAAATACATGTGTATTTTAGCCGTCACAAAACTAAGTACGAAATTATAGCCGCATTTCTGTCGATGTATTTTATGTACTATGAGAAGAAAATATTTCAACTCAGTACGAATGTTATTATTCTAACAACTCTGCGCTTAATTAGAGTCATTAAAACAACGTACGGCAGTATTTCTTTGATTTAAACATTCGTGTAAATTGCCTTATTAACCTTAAGTCATGTTTCAAAGGATTTTAAATTACAGACACAGCTTCAATAAAAGTAATGTTGAATTTAGAGCAAGGTTGGCTGGATGTAGGTTAAGTTTTTCTACTTTTTTTTGAGATTAGAGTTATTGTAATACCTAATGTAAATAAAGAAATGTAACAATGGTATGTATGTGACGTATTGAATGGCAACTTTTCACTACGAATCCACCACCATCAGCCAATAGTTACGTATCACAAAACGAGGGGCTAACTTTAACTACGATTGAAATGAGAACTAGAAATGGGCATTTGTATTTATTTGTGGAATAGATGTGAGAGAACCGGTCTGCGGTCGGAAACGTTCGTGTAAATCGCGCCAATTTCTGACCCGCACCGGGTGACCACAACACGCATCAAAGCCTTTGTAGCCGCCCACGCCTCTCGTATAGCCTAGTCTATATAGCTAGCGTTATGTGCACGAGCTAGGCTTGTTTGCGATTAACTCTGCGATGCAAATACTGGAAATGAAGACTCGAATTGATCAACAAAGCTTCCGCTTCGAGAGTTTTACATTCCATCCGCTCCACATGCAAGCCGGTTTTATTGTTTCGCGTTTTGTATTTATTTCAATTAAATACATGTGTTCCGCAGTTTTTGCTTCATTTGGCTTTGTTTAATGTGTTGTAATGAAGATTCGTATTTATAAAATAAATTGTTTAAATATTGTTGGCTGTTTTGTTTGACAATCTCTAATATTAATTCTGTTTCAATTAAATGTATAAAGAATAAGCCAACGTCCTGGTTACATAAAAATAAAGTAAATAAATAAAAAGTAATTACAATTTGGAACGAATATAAAAAAATATTTAATCCTAAATTTGATAAAACAAACTTGCTTGTAAAGGATTTTAATGAAACCAAACATAAGCAGCTCACTAAATGGTCCCAATGTTGGGACTCGGAGCTTTCTCTTGCAAGGAGAGAGTCAAGGTCATAATCCACCATGCTGGCCAGGTGCAAGTTGGATGGCACATGACCTCGAAAGATTCTAGGTACATGTCGGTTTCCTTACGGTATTTTCCTTCAGCGTTGTAGTGCTAGCGGCATTGACATGACATTGGCATTGACAGAGTTGCACGTGTTACGAAATACTTAATGAAAGCAATACCAAAAATATTTCCAAAATTATCCTAATTGCACAAAATTCTATCGTGTTTGCTTCGTTTGAAAATAAATCAGAATTGATTATTTTTATCAGTCAATCATCCACACCATAAATCGATCTAAAACTGATAACCTGAAGTTGACAAAGTAATTATACTCGTACGTCTAGCGAGGGACATTCACCTGTACAATTTATTTCATCAGCGCGACAGTAATCGTAGGCAGGGAGGGAGCACGCGCTCATTAATATTCATAACACACACACGTCATCCTCGGCACAAGTTTGCGGACCCATCTATCCTACTAGATACACAAATATCTACATAGTCACACGCTAAACTGAGATTCTTTCACAGCAAAACTTTCAGGGGCAAAACTGGTACTGTTTTACTATTCTCAGACGGAAAAGAGGTTAAGGACGTAGATCTAAAGCGTGGAGGTCAGCCTCTCTTTAGCCGAGGCTTAGCTTGAGGCTTTTTGGCCGTCTTTGCTAACATTATAAGTAATGCAAGTAGTTTTCTCCTCAAGCTGCGCTCATGTGTAGAATGACGCCTACGTTAACGCAGATTCTCGCTTTGACTGGCTATTTCCGTCGGAACGTGTTCAACTCAAGACGAGTATGTGATAGGGAATGTGTCAAAGGATTATTGGATTTTTTTTCTATGGCAACGTAACTTATGAATAAGTCGTACTTACAGAAGGTTCACCATCGTTAGATCGGTTTCAATCAATGTAATATTAGGTAAAGAATTCATTTAATGTTTATAAGTGAATTGCACTTGCGTGTTTTGTGTGAACATATTTAAAAACTGATGATCTGAAAACGATTTACCATGAATAAATATATTCTTTGAATACTAGGTATAGATACTTATATCATTTCTCGTTTTATTTAAAAAAAAATAGGCAAATTAATAAGTATGTATTTACAATTATATAAGTATTATATCAGCTATCTGGCCGCCATATTACAAGCTGTGCTTAGTTTGGGGTCAGATGGTGTTGTGTGTGAATTGCCCACCAATATTTGTCCACCAATAATTTCGTCAGCCATTTTCACGTTTGGCAATTTGTCTATTTAATTAAAATTAAAAATTGGATACGATGAACGATTTGTGCAAGCGAGGAGCCACCACGAGTCCTAAAATCAGAGGAACTACTTTTACGTCATTTCCTTTTTCAATTTAGTTGACCTAATGTTTTTTTCTACAGGATCACAAACTCAAACACATGGCCGATTTACAACAGTCAGTGGTGTCGGACCCAGAGACGCGGGCGCAACTAGCAGTACAGATGCTCCAGTGGGAAGAGAACCTCGAACGATTGCACTGCGAACAGTTCCGTCTTCGTTGCTACATGGCGAGCTTGCAGAGCGGGGAACTGCCTAACCCTAAAGTAAGCTGATACTTTACCTATACTGTTTATATCATAAATAGAAAATGTTTGATGTTTGTTGCTCAATTACATCGGAACGGCTGAACAGATGGAATTACAATTTGGAACACAGATTATAGTCTAGACTCTAGAATAACAGATAGGAACCTAGGCTTTTTGAAGTGAAAACTTCTTTTGGCGCGGCACAGACAGATTTTTCGTGGGCTGTGAATTGAATTCTAGGGTCACGCTCGAGAATGATATTTGGGTAAACTCGGCCATAGTCCCATTGGCAATCTAGAAAATCAGCATTTCTATATGGCCATGCTCATGGCCACGCCCTCCGGTTTCACGTTCCGGTTTCCGTAGTTTCCAAAGTAAGCTTTCAAATTCTGAGTAAGGTGAAGGGAGGTATATTGGTGATTTAGGTAAGTAGGTGATATTATTTTGAATGGAATACCACACAGTTCCCTATGCGAGGAAATTTGAAGAGACAGCGCTATTGCCTCTTCTCACACTCATATCAACTCGATAGCGCTGTCTCTTGAAATTTCCTTGCTTATGGAACTGTGTGGTAGTCCGTTTAAAATGTATCACCTACTTACCTAAATCACCAATATACCTCCCTTCACTTTATAAGTCTTCACTTCTATCGGTAGTTTCGATGACTGTCGATTGTTATCACAAGTATTTTAAGGGAACGGAAACTAAGCGTGTAAAATTGCGGGGCGCTGCTATTCAGATTTATATATCGACCTTTTCTGTGCTTGAAACGAACAATCACTCATTCTCACAATATTTAGCCTGCCCTATTTAACTAACTCGTCTGATATACCGTTCTAACATTACACACCACTCAGTTCTATTGACGGCCTGCCTTATCTATTCTGTTATACAGTGTTACCTTCATTTCTTTAAGTATTAAGAAGTACTTTGCGAATAATCATTATGAAAACTGGAATTTAAACAATTTGACACCAAAATATCTATTGTGTGAAATAAGGCGTAAAGAATTTTTTTTAAACATATTAGGTGACATACCAGAATAAGGAGGTAGTCAAATAAGCGGCACCCAGGGGCAAATGAAAAATTGACCATCCGTCTTAGTATATGTAATAAACTACGCAACATGTTGTTTGATCCTAAACTACTTAATCGATTTTAATCAAACTTTTCAAGTTTTTCACGTTTCAAGCACTCATTTCACAGGTATACTGACAAAAGGCGAGAGTTGACAGAAAAGTGTCTAAACACCGGTAGACATATCGAACTAACCTCCTTCTAAGTGTTGAGATGAGAACTACACGGGTGTAACAGGCATAACCTTACTCACTTGAATATATAGGTACAACCTCTCTTCAGGGCTAACTTTACCGACTTGACGGGTTGAGAAAATAAACTTGCCTATTTTGTTTTCGTCACTTTACGCTAATTTCACTAATTCGAACCGAAGTAAAACTATCAAAACAAGTCATCAAATTGTTCCATTGTTCACCAAAAACTCATATTTACGCGACGTTATATCCATTTCCTATTTTAATCTAAGCGGAAAATCTCTTTACTGACCCTCTTTTCAATACGGCTACCCATTTTCCTGCACATCGATCCGTTATCACCATAATTCACTTGAAAGCTGATCGAAATACAGTATTGTTTTTCCCAATCCCAAAATAACGGGACGTACACAATTTATCACTCCATAATAAGGTAGAGATATAGACGTGGGGGTGGCCAATCGTCAACTGATTTTATCGTGGTGACAGAGAATGGAAATTTGTTGGCTCCGCTATCAAATTGACAGCTCCGATGACCGGAGAGCGAGGTTCGAATCTGTTACGGAGCGACCCATGTCACGCCACGTCATAACGGCTATCCAATACGCGAATAATAAAAATGCTCACAATTTATAACAGGAATGGGGTCTGATTAACGGATATTCCAATATCCTCCTCGGAGGCTACGGCATGCCAACATTCCATGAATTCATTTTGCCATTTTTCTGATATTTAATATTAAAAATTAGAACGTATTGATCTTTGTAATTTGTACTCTCATAAATATTTATTCACTAAATATGTACTAGTACTTGTATGTTATGGGCCGTTATTATCTGTTGTTTCCAATCCGTGCACGGTTGCCTGGAAGAGATCGCTCTTAGCGATAAGGCCGCCAATTGAAATGTCATCTTTT
Source organism: Ectropis grisescens (assembly GCA_017562165.1). Classification (NCBI taxonomy): domain Eukaryota; kingdom Metazoa; phylum Arthropoda; class Insecta; order Lepidoptera; family Geometridae; genus Ectropis; species Ectropis grisescens. The sequence goes on along the minus strand of CM029788.1, from coordinate 14,392,897 downwards.
TAATAATAATTTAAGTTTATTTTGTGTTTTTATATTGTGGCTTTTAATAAAGTGTTTTCTTATCTTATCTTATCTTATCTTATCTTATCTTATCTTATCTTATCTTATCTTATCTTATCTTATCTTATCTTATCTTATGTTTGGAAAGTCATATTTACTCGTATATTCTAGAGAATATGGATATGTATACCAGATTCGGGAGTTAGGTATTTTAGTTACATATGTACCTACTCGTATTCTTTTCATGTCAAAAATTTGATACCGTTCAGTAAATAAATTGGGAGTTGGATCAAAGAGTAAAAGAGACTTTACCGACATGGCTATTATCAAGAACACAGAATAAATGGAGATCAACAAATATTTGATGAATTGTTTTTGTACACATTTCATTTCAAAGATTCTTTACTCCAAGAAAACACGTAATAAAAAAGATTTTTGCGTACGAAACACTTAATTTGGAAGCCGTTGCCATCGCTGTAACTTATTTTGACGACTCGTTACTTCAATTTTATGGATTTCTTGATAAATGTTCGTAGTTGGATGGAAGAAAGATGTGATCTTAATTACCGCTAGTTAATTACAAAGAGATAAAACCCACCCTCTGATCTAAAAAAGTAGAGGATTGCGACATTTTTTATAGTATTTTGGTACGCGTTTCACCACGAACAGTCTTGATGGCGAGCGACGATGTGTTCGCAAATGACACAAAGTGACGACCCAGAAGATCTTTAATCATCATTAATTTACCTTCATTTCATCTGTTGCTAAATAACAATATAATTTACAATAAAACGCATTTACCCAGAAAAACATGCGCTGATTTGTAGACAACTAGATTATATGCATCGAAGGAGCTGTAGATATGTTCAACCGATAGATCTATAGATAACTTGAGCGTATTGTTGCAGTCTCTGCTGACACATGTATCCCGAGGCACGAAGAGTACACTGAACAAACTAGGCGTGTTCACTGTGTCGTCGTTCCACGCGTTCATCTGTGCGCGTTCACCTTCGCTGCTGAACAACTTGCTGGCGGGTCGTGGTGCTACTAAGCGACGCGCGCCAAACCTATCCCGCTCCAACTCTGGCTCCAGCCGTCGCTCCATGCAGGTAAAGGTTAACATCGATTAATCATCGATAGAAAACCAATAGATGTGCCCTGAGCACCTGAAATTGGTAATAAACTGCGTCTTTGGGTGTATCGTAAGTGGTTTACACACAACCAATCTACTTGGCCCCTAGAATCGCTAGCGGCTAGATATGTTCTCTTCTACTTATTTTGGTTGTTGACAATGAATAGTGATAGGTGCCCCTGAAGTTTGGGAGGGCCCATCCATTGGTTTATATTGATTCAATTAATAAGCTAATATATTGTAGCCTACAGAGGTCTTGTATGTGATATGTATTTGGTACACTGTGACGTCATCAAAGTCAAAGTTCTTTATTCATATATGTACAATTTACACGACAATCGACACACGTTCATCTCGCTATGACTTGTCATCGTCAACAAATTTCTAACAGACTGGAAGCGTTAGATAGCGCGCGTTCAATCTGACTCGCTCCAGAGTATAACATAAGCAGCCCGCTAAATCTTCGCACTGCAGGGATTCCCGAATCCAAGAGAAAGACTTGGCTTTCTCACTCAAGGAAAGAGTCTAGATAATTATCCACCACGCTGCCCCAATGCCGGTTGCTTGACGACACATGACCAAGAAATATTCTAGGAACATGTCCATTTTCTCACGATGTTTTCCTTCACCGTTTTTAGCGGCATTACGCACATGATTTTGAGTAGTGCTCGCGGAGTTTGGTCGTTAGCCGTTTCTCCCGACTAGACCAGGTGCAACATTTAGGTGACTAAACAAGGTGCCTTATTCATCGCTACAGCCAAAAAGTGTCTTATCTTCACTGCTGAACTATTTGGTATTAAGCCGCGGTACTATTAAGCGGCGAATAAAGTTCAATTTACTTGCTTTAACTCCAGCCTGAACCGCTCATACATTTCATACGTTCATATGCGTTCAACTTGAACTATCATATATATGTATGTACGTGTGAAAAAAAAACAAACAACAAAATTCAAAAAAAAAAATGTTTAATTTTTTTTCTGTTACGTTAACGTAACTGAATTAAACGATGAAGTAACTCAAATTATTTGTTGTAGGTATAAAAACACTTGTGTCTGTAAAACTTTTCAAATATAAAACGCATGACGATCACAGCATTTTCAAATAGTTTTGTTTTTAGTACGAAACTGTATGTGACCACCTTTTTATAGAGTAAACATAAACACGATGCCATTTTCCAAGGCACCTCACTAAAAAGATGGTTTCACCGTGTTTTTGTTGAATACCGCTTTATACAAAACTACTTCTTGCCTTACTCACGATGATATCGGTGGGTAGGGATTTAACCTGACACAAGATTTTTCTTGCAGTCAAACTAAGCTCCTTTCGGTGGTGTAATCCTTCCGACCGATCCCATTCTAACGTCGCCGGACTCCGCACGCAACCCTCCATTAATTTCTTTGTCAGTCTCAACTAGTGGCAAGCGGACGGCACAGAACTAAAATGTCAAATACCCATTTCAAAGTCCGCTACCCTTTATGGTAAATGGAGGAGTTGAGTCATGATTAAGTTAAGTAAAGTACACAACAATATTTCATGGAGATTACCACCAACGCCTATTTCCTTTACCTATTTCTTTATTTTTACCCGACTGCGCGACGCAAAGGAGTGGTAATGTGATATCAGTCCATATATGAATAATATATATATAAATGATTCTTTGAAGCACAATACAGACCAAACGCCTGGGTTGATTTTTATGATTTGCACGTCAATCGATTCCACTTTGTTTCGCGAGTGACACTAAAGACATGACATTAGTGTAAATTCAATATGGCGTATACCGGACGCCATATTGTCCAAATTAAAAAAATTTTAATCAACAAACTATGTCAAGAGCAATATCGTTCAATAGGTATTTAAAAATACATTTTAGTTTTCTTTCAACGTTTTTAGGGTTCCGTAGCCAAATGGCAAAATACGGGAGCCTTATACATTCGTCATGTCTGTCTGTCCGTATGTCACAGCCACTTTTCTCCGAAACTATCAAAGCTATACTATTGAAACTGGGTAAGTAGATGAAATCTGTGAATTAAGATTTTGATACACAAAATTGAAAAAAAAACAAAAAAAATTAAGGGTGTCCCATACATATGTTACGGCTGGTCTAGTCGGGAGAACGGCGTCTGCCGATCCGGAGCCCCCGGGTTCGAATCCCACCACGCGCACCACTGTCTTTTCGAAGTCATGTGCGTAATGCCTCTAACTTAAAAACGGTGAAGGAAAACATCGTGAGGAAACCGACTTGTACCTAGAATCTTTCGAAGTCATGTGTCATCCACCAACCCGCACTTGGCCAGCGTGGTGGATTATGGCCTTAAACTCTCTCCTTGCGAGAGAAGGCCCCGAGTCCCAGCAGTGGGAATATTTAGTGGGCTGCTTATAGAGATTTAATTACATGACCCGCCCTTCCAGAATTCAAAACGTTTGAAAGTATTTGTGAAAGAATATACAACGCACCACCATGCATGTATGCGTACTGTTACTGAAGATGAATAATTACAACTACATACAAACTCTTTCGTAAGGATGTGACTACACACATTAAAACAGTAAATTGGAGGGGCGGGCCATGTTATCGTAGTAAATCTATACATACATATGACTGAAACTCAAAAAAATTTTTTTGATCAATACCTTACGTGTTATGTATCTAAGGATAGGTCATCAAAAATGATATTGAGGTTTCTAACATTTTTTTTTCTAAACTGAATAGTTTGCGCGAGGTACTCTTCCAAAGTGTTAAAATGTGTGTGTGTAATATATATATACACCCCTATAACTTCTAAAATAACAGAATGACAAAAATAAAAAAAGTGTATGATGTATGTTACCATGTAAACTATCAACGAAAATTGGTTTGAATGATATCTAGTACCTAAGTAGTTTTATTTTAATACGTCATAAATGGACTATTGTTAAAACACTGATTAAAGTAAGAACGAAGTACAAGAACTTTTGTATTATGTTACTTGCTGCTACGGAAGCCTTCATGGGCGAGTCCGACTTGCACTTGACTACTTTTATTTTATTTGGCTGACCGTTTAGGATGTGTATCGATTTAAAGTTACGTAAGAACCATTCTCACATATATAGGTTTATAGATAACAATAAACTTCGTATAATTGTAGTGGTAGGACTCTTGGCATAGTCTGCCTGGGGAAGTACCACACCTTTGCCAGTTATACTACCGCCAAGCAGTAATGTGCAAACATTACTGTGTTCCGATTTGAAGGGCAATGTTTCCAGATAAATTACAGGGCTTAGAGATATTTCATGTTAGATCTCTGGGAGACGAGCACAGTGCAGTGGTCGGTAATGATTTGGACTCTTCATGTTACAAGAGCTGCATGTCACTGTGGTGTTATGTGGCAGACATGCTTCTCATCAGGCACATGTCCTGCTTGTCTCGTCACTCTTTATTTAAAAAACTAGCTGTACGTGTCAATGTGGATGGACATACATATATACAAAAGTATCTAGTAGGTATTTTGGACTACCTGTTTTCGTACGTGGAGGAAATGCATTTACGCATACCTTACCGCCCGGGGGTCACGGCTCGGTTATGTTCCACTCTATACCATGTATAGATATGGTGCCTCTATCTACTAAAACCTCCATGGGGTGTCAACTCTGCTGCTGATGGTGGGAACACAGAATCGACTTCGGATTACTCCGCCTCGGTCGCCCAACTCCGACTTTAAACGATTTAGTACTCAACTTCGGTCGAAAATCAATTATTATATAGGTACTTACAAAAAACTTTAAAAATTACATGCAATAGAAAACCCTACATTTAACAATATGAGCAAAAACGAAGACATTTGGTCAAAAACCAAAAGACACATATTTTGTTGAGCATAATAACAACTGACTTTGTACAAAATAACAGTCGGGATCCATTATTATTCTACAGCCAATCTAATTGTTCAATGGATCCCGACTGTTCAGTTGTGTTCTTTTACTAGAACTGCAATAGTATTAATTCAATATCATACTCGTATTATAGAATTCAAGACGACCAGAAATCTAAGTGCTTGTTTTACTCTTTTCAGTTTGTATAGTGTGTAAGTACGTAGTTTGGTTCACATTTTGTGCAGTCGGGTTTTTTGAGTTTTTAAATTTTAATATTTTATTCCATCAGTTTATATCATCAGTTTTATTGCTCTCAGGTCATTTTATTTCAATCCGAGAAAACTTCCTTCTTTTCTTCCAAAACTACCAACGACTAGTTAGCTACGGTCTTAGATCGCAGAAAGTTTGTTTAAGTTGTTTTTAGCGGAGCACTTTCCGGAAACTCGCTGAATCACTGTGAAATTGCAATATACACGGGTCGGGTCTCGAGTCCATTTTCCAAGTGTTTGTGAAATGGAGTACTAAAATTTTCTTGGCATACTACCTTTACCCGAGCGTCGGTTTATGTACAAAATGTGTTTTTTTATCTGAGCGAAAGGTCGTATAAATCACAAGCCATTGGAATCGGGAGGCCGAGGTGGCGCGCCCCTAATCCGCAACAGAACGTAATACAGGTCGGCACGAAAGGGGACCATTACGCCGAGCCGGGTGCCGGTGACTGCTTGTCATTAACCACCATTGTTTTGTCAACAAATTGCACCCAAACTCGCTTAAAAGCAAATTATTTGACGATTGTCACTGCGAAGCAATAATCTGCTCCAGTTTCAAATATCATGATTCCATTTACTTCAGGTTTCCAGCAAAATCAGAACCAAGTGCTTATTTTAATTGCGTCGTTAAACAGCTAATATAATTTGAAAATTTAAGTATCTGGTAATTTGTGAATTTCATGGTACATTATCAAAGTAGGTACTCATGCTCATTACGGTACGTTGTGGTGACTTTGAAACAAATACGATTATACGGAGTCTTAAGAATACTTGAATCCGCAGGCGTATTTTTTACTTCCAACGAAATAATGAGCAAAAAGCAAAAAGCTTTTCATATTATGAATTTTAGAGTGGACCTCTCTGAGTTTGTTTTATAACTAAAACAATATAAAACGGGTCGCACAGCGTAAATTTCAAAGCCAGAGAGTACACACCTATATTGTTTTAGAAAAAGATATATGGAAGCTCTCTCGCCACGCTCTAAATCAAACGGAAGTGCCTTGGTACACGGATCAGCTCCGGGTTATTTGTGTAGCTGTATATGAAAGTAACATCGATATAACACATGCTCGTATGTTACTCGTACCTACCAGCTTTAATGATAACAGCGTCAATCCATCATGGAATGGTTTCATTATGAGGTATGTTGTTAAAATTTCAATTGAATTAACAAAATTCATTCGCTTCCACCTGTTTACACTTAATTAATTGTTTCGTATGTTGCTCGTAAATTTGTGATATTCGTACACGGCTGTCGTATGTATTTCGTTGAAATTCATTGGTATGACATTACTTATATTGATATTGTCATAGGTAAATTGGTATTTTTACGGTGTAATTATGTTACAATTTCATATATGAGAGACGTTAAGCGAAAAGCGACAATCGACGCTAATTATTAGAAATATTCCGATCTGTCCCCCTGCTCTGTCCCCATGGGGTGACAGAATCAGGTTTTTCATCATTTTTTTTAGCTGGATTAATATGAAGCACAAAACCCAGTGTTCTAGTAACTATAACGTCTGATTTCGCAATCGTAATAGGTTCGAATCGCGCCTGCACTCTTGAGTATTTTTCGAGGGGTAAAGATACGAGATTATCTGGCTTTAACAGTGTAGAAAAAAAACCGTGAGGAGGAGGCGTGTTCTGAAAAACATCGTTCAAAGAAATGGGGCATCCACCAACCCGCGCTTGTACGGCGTGGTGGATTTTGGCTTTGCTTCTTTTCTTGGGAGGGAACACCCGAAGTTCCAGCAGAGGAGTAGTAAATCTGAGAACTCGAACTAAAAACAACGATGAAAAACATTTCAAAATTGTCATTACCCTTAGGCGATCCACACACTGACACGCACCACGCTGCATGTTGTATGTCAAAGCATCTACGCGCGTACTTGCGGGAGTGCAGATCTGCATTATCGAGCGGGTTTTTCACTCACGCGCATTGTTGCGTTTTGTGGATTCACGGCAGATCTGTTTCATTTCATTCAAATACACGCCAAGCCCTTCAAAAATCACGCATGACACTACGGGCCTAAGTATGCCATACCTTGCGTCTCACCCGCATCCACACTCGGAGTGCATGTTTCTCCGCTTGTTGCGTGTTTGTGTGTGTTGGACTGTACGTGATTTCTATACATGCGGAAATACTTACACACAACTTTGTTACACATATTCACGCGATACGCTGCGTGGTGCGTATCAGTGTGATAATCGCCTTATACTAGCCTTTAATTGACGGTCGCTTACGTCTTACGTGCTTACGTCTAGCAGTATTTTGTTTTTATTGTGAATAACGTGTAAGTTATTATTAGATGTCTCGCGAGGAAGGAGAGGCTGCGGTGCGAGTATCCCTGCCTGAGGGCACGACGGCCACTGTGGGTGTGCGAGAGGGCATGACCGTAGAAGAGTTCTTAGCCTCCGCGTGTGCGCGTCGCTCGCTCAACGCGCTCGAACACTTCGTGCGCGTGAAGAAACGCCGCGATATGGAGGACCATAACTACTTCGTGCCACACCGCACCGACCTCATCGAGACCTATGTAAGTTCCTTTTTGAACTTTTATAAATGCTATAGCGGTTATATATATTTTTTATAAATGCTATAGGTTTCAAATTGGACAAGTACATAAAAATATTTATACCTGTAAAACTTCAAGTAATAATTTTTTGCGATGCGTTTTCAACTTGTCTCTTTCGATTAGTTTTTAACCGACTCCCAAAAGAAGGAGGAGGTTATCAATTCGACCCCTTTTTTTTTTTTTTTTTTTTGTGTATGTTACCTGATTTCTCGTGAACCTCTGAACCGATTTTAAAATTTCTTTTTGTGTTCGGATGAGTATGCTTCCCGAATGGTCCCATATAAATCTTTTCGAAATCGGTCAAGTAGTTTTTGAAATATGAACCAAAAACTGAAAATTTGCGTACAATTATCTGGATGACGTAGTTGTAGATTTCACAAAAGTTATGAATCTCGACCCTGTCAATACAAAATTGTGTAAATGCTTTAATAAAAACTTGTTTTAACCCCGACCAAAAAAGGGGTGTTATAAGTGACGTCGATGTCTGTCTGTGTGTCTGTCTGTCTGCTGTGGTACCGTAGTAGAACTCAAACAGATGGACCGATTTCGATGCGGTTTCTTTTATTTCAAGGTTAATACCATAGCAAATGTTCTTAGCTATGTCTGGTTAATGTCGATTCAAGATGGCCGCCTCCACATAATGGCGGACAAAATATTTCTTCACAACCTACCTCAATTTGGGTATCAAGGACTTGACTAGTAGAATACTATGTACTATAACAAATTTCAAATGCAAAATGGCCGCCACGACAAAATGGCGAATTATATTATATTTTTCATTACTACCTCAATTTGGGTATCAAACGAAAGAGCTTGACTAGTAGAATACTTTGCACTATGAAAAATTCAAATCCAAGATGGCCGCTTCCACAAAATGCCGAAATACATTTCTTTTTCACAACTCCTTTATATGGGTATCAAATGAAAGGGCTTGACTAGTAGAATGTTGTACAGATAACAAATCCAAGGTAGTCGGGGTTAATCAAAATTTTAATTTTGTTCTTGTACACTAAAAGAGTAAAATAAACTATTTTCGTACAAAAAATTAAACCGACTTCAAAACCACAAATAGGCACTCAAAAGCGAAAAATAAACTAAAATCCTTATTATAAGCGCTACTCACTTATCTATTTGAAGTCGGTGCCAGTCAGGTCAAAAAGTTAGTAGATTGATGCTATGTAAGCACAGGTAAGTAGTGTCTATCCTATACCTGTTAGATTTGGCTGGCACCGACTTCAAATAGTTAAGTGAGTAGCGCTTATAATAATGATTTTAGTTTATTTTTCGCTTTTGAGTGCCTATTTGTGGTTTTGAAGTCGGTTTAATTTTTTTGTACGAAAATAGTTTATTCTACATAACCGTTGAAGTTGCACTTCTACTATGTGTCCCAGCACACACTTCGTTTTTTTTACCTATATGCAGAATAGAAGATCCTGTTACTTAGATTTCGGTATTTTTCTGTCTATCTGAAATAAACAAGGTAACCATAACATGAAATTTCACATCATTTGCCTTGTCTTAATTATAAATAATACAAAAAAATCTTTGATATACCTACCATCCCATAGGTTTGGTTCTAAATGGGCAGTGGTATAATTATACCAAATATTGGTAGATAAATAAATGTAAATAAACTGCGTCCGACACCAGGCTTGATTTTCCAATTAACTATGAAAGACAGTAACGGCCCATGGCCTGCAGCAACCTGAAAAAACTTTAGATATTGATGACTGACACTGTCCCAAACACGGCTCGGTTCCCCATCACAATCAATTAATAGTTTGCCCATTGTTACATTTTGTATAATAAGTTGGACATTCGTTTCTGTACACTATCCAGTACAATCATAGCATAAGCAGCCCACTAAATGTTCCCAATGCTGGGACTCGGGGCCTTCTCTCGCAAGGAGTGAGTTAAGGCCATAATCCACCACGCTGTGCGGGTTGGTGATTGACACATGACTTCGAAAGATTCTAGGTACGGATAGGTCTCCTCGCGATGTTTTCCTTCACCATTTTATGTTAGTAGTATTACACACATGACTTCGAAAAGGCAGTTGTGCGCGTGGGGTTTGAACCTGGATCGGCAATCCCCGTTCTCCTGACTAGACCAACCGTAACTTACTAGCTGTAACTTAAATCCAGTACAATAAAGGGATGCAATAAAGATTACCGGACATCGCATCCGAAATAAAATCAAGAGAAGTAATTAAGCTAATGGCATTTCTTGATTGCGGTGTTCCGTGAAAACCGTTTACGAAAAACTTAATCACGGATTTACATTTTCAAAAGGATCATCAGAACAGAACGGTGTCATGTTCCCTAATTGGTTGCCAAGCGGCGGCAACGTGTTGTTTTAAAATTAAATTTTCAGTGGCTTGCGGTTAGATGGAAACGTATGAAATTAATATATATAAGTATAAATATAAAATGTTTTGTCATCGTGAGTGACGTGAAAAGGGTCTGACAGTGGCGTTCCATTATACAGTAAACTTGCACGCCTTGCTGGTATACTGTTATCAAAAAGTTATATTGCACATACTTTTGTATCAGCTATCTTGGAACAAGTTAATCCAATTTCGTTTCAAAGGAATTTTGTAGCAGTTTGTCATACATTCAATTATGCTCGATAATTGGATAACTTTGGCGCTGTTTGTCGAATTAACTAGGTATGTTTCACAGAAGTTAATACAAGTGGTTTGATTTCGCATCAGCCAGTCAAAAAATTTTAATGGTGTTGTAAAATAAATGTAAAATAGGTTCAAAAAAATAAATTCAAATATTTTTTTTAAGTATTAATATTTATAAATAATTATTTTAAACGATTTTTGACGATATTTTCGGACATAGTATACAAATAGTAAAAATAGGTATACTAATTCCATAATAATGTACTGGAGTGCTACATCAATTTATCCATATATTAAGGTTTGGAGTATCCAATTAATTGTCAACGTTAAATCAAGGCTTACAAGAATAATTAATTAGACACGGGTTGATAGTTAAATTACAGAAACGTTACTTCCTGATCAATCTAATTGGGTTTTAATCCATCGCTTTTGCCAGGATTCACCACGTTTCTACTTGATTGCGGTGCGACAGTAGAAAGGTAATCTACTGCCAATGTATTACTCTTACCTATTGTACATTTATTGGCAAAATCCGTAGAAAGGTAAATTGTACGGTGTAAATAGGCCAGCATGCAGCAACATGGTCTTGAACTAAAAAAACAATTAAGCAAAAAGGTATCTTACATTTTTCAGCAAACGTTTCCGTTGTACACAGAATAATTATGCAAAACGTACGCATAACGTAGATGTACCCATTCCCTAATGTTTACATTAATTTGAGATTAAGCCACTAATGGCATTAGAGAGGTTTCTCTTACAGACCCTAATACAATTAACATTATCTTCGTACCATAACTAAAGTTGTTCGACCATTCTACATTTCACAGACACTAACATTTTCTTATCATATCCAACATCAGTACATTTAACGTGGTTTGAATATATACGCCCTACCGCAGACTTCCCCGCCCAACGAACGTCTGAAACTTGCTCTGGCGTGAGGGAAAATGCTAAAATAACTTTATGTAGAAATCCCCTATGAATGGACATCTTTGCGCTTCGAGGAATATCACGTGTGTCGTTGACTTTGGTACCATTTGCTGTAACACCGAGTTTTGGGTATTTCAGTGTATTTAACTTGCCACGTAGAAACGGAGCTTTAGGAATTCAAGATGGAGTTTCACGGTGGAATATTGCGGTTTATAAAAGCGGATGACTTACGAAACTTATTTTTATTCTTTAGTAGCAGAAAGAGCAGAAGCGTCGTTTTATGATAAATTAAATGATAGTGGATGGCTACGACTTTTGCATATTATACATATTAGAGTATCAATAAATAAATAAATCAGTAAATTAGGAATTATTTTTGAACATATGAGCAGTACTTTGAATAAATATCTATATATAAAAATGTTATGTTGGTTTGTATACGCTTCAAAAACTCGAAAAGTTATGCACAGATTGAGCTGAAATTTTACAATGATATATAATCCGCATCAAGGATTGTTTTTATCTAATTTTTCCATTACAATGTGCCACAGCGAAGCGTGGCAGGGTACAGCTAGTAAATAATAAAATAGTGAAGTATTTTTCTAATGTGGCCTCATAGGCTCACAATCCCAAAAATCAGTTTACAATCGGTGATAAATTATAAAAAGAACTGCATCGATACAAAATAAAGGGTGCTAGTGATCTATGGACTTAGTTTTCTAGTTAATTGTCTAGTTATAGTACTTATACATTTAGGCTTATACATTTATTACGTACCTCGAGCGAAGCCGGGAAGGACCGCTAATAATAAAATAAGGTAAAGTTATCTAAGTAGTAATAATAATATTATGGAATAAATACGAAGAGAAGAGAATCGACGAGTCTTTCAGCGTGCGGGAAAGCTCTCTAGCTCTCTTTATACAAGGCTCTACCTTGTATAAACTATATACATCGCTCGTAGTTATTGCTAGAAAGTGTCAGAAAAAAGTCTTATTACACTTTTTTTGGTTTATCTCTCATCAGCTCGCGTGCAACGCGCGATGAGGAACTTCGTGCCGAAAAAGAAAATTAATAAATATGATTTAATAAAAAAAAAAAATAATTGAGATTGAAAGTCTCTTTAGTCTAGTAACATTTATCTAAATATTACTTTTAGTAATATGTAATCTGTATCTACATTACAGTTCTAAGATATTTGTATTCAAAGCAAATTTACAGCATAGTCCCAAAAGCTTCCAACCTCCTTAGACAAACGAGATACGAATAGAACAAACAAACGAACCGCACACATTTAACTATAGTTACACCGACACTCCACATGATAACAATACAGGTACCTACTCACGAGTGTCTACGTAATACAAGTTTATTTGAGTGAAAACCGAGCTTTAAAATACGGACTTGTCTATCTTCTTTGAGCGTTTCCAACGCCGAGGTAGGTTAAGATTACGTAAAGATATCTCCCTCAAGTTAAATTTAGTTAAATTCTCTTCACTCTAATCCCTTGTAAAAAGTTTTAAGCATTTTCAGTTTTTAACAATCTCGCAAAAGATTTGGTTTTGAGTTGAATAAATCTAACTGCATTTATTTTTCTTTGGTTGGTTTACAGCACGGATATCCATGGTTTACAGCACGGATAGGTTTACAGAAATAACTAGTATTAGAACTTTGGCTTTGAAGAATTTAGAACTGCATGCTTAGGGATAAAAGTAGTCTACCGGGCTCAAATTTATATATTTTCCACATGACAAGTTCTGATCTTCCGACGTAATATACCATAGTTAGTTAGACAAGGCCTTTTCCGCACTTAGCCTCTCAATTGGGTTATTGTGCGTGGCTCATGCTTCCTTTCTACTCCAACCATCCCAGGCTATATCAGAAGCAGCCTATTCAGGTTGTTCAAGGCCGAGACTGCTGCTGGGGAGTTAAGGAATTGTTATAGAGCATATTTATAGTATTAGGTACGAAAAGTAGAATTTTCTACAAAAACAATAATAAAACTTATTTATTTCATCCCTAGATTGAAGACAAGGTCGAAAATTACATACATATTTATCGCAACGCGTCGTGCCTGAAATAAAAGAAAAACTGCTTTAGTTCCGTTTTTTCAATACCTACATAGTCAGTGTATAGTGAAATTCGGAATAAAACCTTTTTGTATCTGTAAAATTGTAAAAACCATCAGATTGTAATCTAATGTCGTCAGATTACAAATTAACCTTACCTACCGTAAGATTATATCACGCGTTAGATTATAATCAGACGCTTTTGACCACTTTACGATGACATTAAAAACATAAATATTTGTGAAACGAATAGTTATATTTTTAATAGTCAAACGAAAAAATAATTGTCGGTGGCAAGAACTGAACATAGAACTTTACTGGCTTGTTGTCTAAAAACACGACAGTGCCACTTTGGCTCCATAAAAGTTGCTAAAATAAAGATTTAATCACGAGCAGTAAATTTTAAAATGTATTTAACATTTTAAAATTTAGAACAAGAACAAAATAAAAAAAATTGATTAACCCCCGACTACCTCGGATTTGTTATCTATACAACATTCTACCAATTCTACCAGTCAAGGCTTTTCATTTGATACCCATATTAAGGGAGTTGTGAAAAAAGAAATGTATTTCGCCATTTTGTGATAACGGCCATCTTGGATTTGAAATTTTTCAGTGCAAAGTATTCTACTAGTCAAGCCCTTTTGATTGATACCCATATTGAGGTAGTAGTGAAAAAATAATATAATTCGCCATTTTGTGGTGGCGGCCATCCTGAATTTGAAATTTGTTATAGTGTATAGTATTTTACTAGTCATTTGATACCCATATTGAGGTAGTTTGTGAAGAAATATCTTGTCCGCCATTTTGTGGAGGTGACCATCTTGAATCGATATTAACCAAACATAGCTAAGAACATCCGCACGGATATTAACCTTCAAATTAAAAAAAACGCATCGAAATCGGTTTATCCGTTTGAGCTCTACGGTGCCACAGACAGACAGACACACACACAGACAGACAGACATCAACGTTAAACTTATAACACCCCTTTTTTGGTCGGGGGTTAATAAAATAAAAATAAATAAAATAAACTGACTTGGGCGACACTTTCTTGTACAGTTGCACACTCACGAGGTGGTAGAAGTTTGCGCGAAGATTCTCTACCAAGTGGAGCTGCAGAGGAACACCCTGGAACAGATGTGGGGATTCAGCGTCGAGGCCGAGTTGATAGAAAACGCCGAACGCCAGGACGAACTGTGCTGTTACGTTAGCCGCGTCGAGGACAAGAGCGTCGCTATGCAGAACGGTAATATACTCTCCACAACACACACATAAGCAGCTCACTAAATGTTTCCATTGCTGGGACTCGGCACCTTGTCTCGCAAGGAAAGAAACAAAGCCACAATTAACCACGCTGGTCCAGTACAGATTAGGAGATGACGCATGGCCTCTTATATAAATATTCTTGGAACATGCCAGTTTCCTCACGGTGTTCTACTTCAACGTTTTTCGGTTAGCGGCACTACGTATATTCGCAGACCCAGGTTTCGGAAAAAGAAAGGTGCGCGTGTGATTCAGTTTTGCCACTCGCCATTCTTCCGACTAGACCAGCCATAACTTACACAACAGACGAATTGTCTTTGTTAAACTTAATAGCATAAGCGGTCTCTATGATTCCCACTATTGGAGCTGGCCTGGAGCAAATCCAAAATAATACAAACACAACGATGGTCTAGCGCGAGTTAGAGGATGTCGCATTTCCTTGAAAGATGTTATTCTAGGATCATCTTGATTTCCTCACTATGTTTACTTTAAGCGGAAGCTTAAGCTCAAAAAGATTCAAACTTCCACATGTATTATAGGTAATATCATATGAAGTTATTTATATTTACTAGTTATTATAACGACGGATACATTTGTGCTAATTTATATTTATTTGTGTATTCCAATTTTCAGGGTAAAATGTCTGCCAAAAATATGATTAGTATACGAATACAAAATCTATCATCTTGTTATTCATTATACATTCGACAAAACCCATTATAACCTACATAATTCCACTTCTTTTGATTACTTTCTTAAACCTACTTATTATTACAATAAATTAAGAATTGGTTGAGTTGTTATGAGAAGTCGAATGAGTTAATAAAAAATACCATCGATACAAATACTTGTTTTTAATATATTTAGAAAGAAATAGGACTTCCCAGGTGGACTTTATAAAAAAGTTTTGCTACTTTTATACTTAGTCTTGGGCGAACTAAAGTACTTCACCAATAATGGATTCGCTTCAACACACCAACACAATAACCAAAAATTACAATAATCTCTACACACTTTCGCCTCCATCTCAAACTTATTATGTATTGTTTCCCATTGTGAGCGACTTACTCGTTCGCGACTCGCCCTTTGTTCTACGTTTTTAAGCCTACTTTATATTTTTCTCGGAGCCTTTATAACGACAGAAAAAAATACTTTTCATCAGCTTCGATACCGTAATGTTTCGAATCGATATCCCGTAGAACAACATTCGAATTTTAATCTCGATTGTTTTGCTTTACAAGAGCGTTATGAAAATGGTAAAGACAATCATGGCAGACTTGGCGGTTTCTGTGCCAGGTATAATCAAAGGCGACGAGATAATGGTGATCAACGGAGCGATCGTGTCCGACCTAGATATGATGTACCTGGAGAGCGTTCTGCAAGAGGAACTCAGCCTCGTCATGATGATGAGGTATTTATGCACCGCACCCTATTGAAATCACGCTTTCACGTCGCCACCCACCTATTTAACTGTTAGCCAAAGCACCTAACGACTTTTTACAATGATTTTACTTAATTAAGCACGCAAATAGAATAATGAACTCGACTGTCTCGCTGTACATTTTCCGCGTTGATGAAACTCCGCCGATCCTCGACAAAGCTAACAGCCGTTCGTTCATTAATCGAGCGACCCGGCGAGGCGCATTCGTTAACATCGAATTAGAATAAATCGTTGCGGGCCGAAGTGAGTTTTTCCCAATAAAGGTCAGGTCGTCGGTTTGTGTGTCGCGGGGAGTGGAGCACTCGTGGCATGGGAAGTCGGTGCCTAGAGCACCTAATAAACGGAAGTTAAAGCGCGCGGAGTGCCGGCGGCGGAAGCGCAGGGTGGCGGGCCCGTTCATCGGCGTTTCCCGCCCTCAACACCTGACCTTTCGCGGGCGCGAGCTTACTGAAGCGGCTGCGACCTACATACGGGGCTTGCCTGCAGCGCACCTGGTCGCCATTGTCACCGCCCGCGGTCGAGCCTCTCCACTGCGCCGCGCCGAAT
The DNA here is from genome assembly GCA_017562165.1 of Ectropis grisescens. Lineage (NCBI taxonomy): Eukaryota > Metazoa > Arthropoda > Insecta > Lepidoptera > Geometridae > Ectropis > Ectropis grisescens. The sequence goes on along the minus strand of CM029788.1, from coordinate 14,376,190 downwards.
AATGTTCCCCGACAACTGTCATCTCGAAACGAGCGCCAGCAACGCGATATTATTACTGTTGTGAGTTGTTTCATCTCGCCGCTCGTATACCGTTACGGCTTATAGGCGGTCGCCGTTATTATCTCGTAAAACGCGCTCAAGTTTCGGTTCGTATAATTAACGAATTATATGGTTAATGCTTAATCGGACCCAACTTTTTATTTTCTTTTGTCACATATACGAAGACGCTATCGATTTGTTTCGGACACAACCTATGTCCTTGTCAACTGTAAAACCTTCAGTATTAAAAGAATCACCACGACTAAATCTAACTAACACACTGAAATGCTAGTTTAACTTTGATGCCACTTTTACAAAAAAATACTCTGCAAAATACACATAGATCGTAATTCTTACATAAAAATCAAACTGTTGAAAATTACAGTGTGTAAAGGAATCTTGATCAATTCAAACAAAACTGCTAACTAATTTGTGTAAATTCTTGTTGCTTTTTTAGAATGCGTTACGTTTTATAAAAGGAATAGATGTCAACATTAAGCGAGTATTCTGTAAGTAATACAGCGTTGGTAGACATCTCGCACCTTCCGGGCTGAAAAAAGCAAAACATGTTCGTTTCATCTTCATTATCGCGGGACGCTCGCAACGACCGAATCGCGCCGTGATATTTGTTTCGCACAGCTCCCCATCAAAGTCTCAGTTTCGTTAGGTATCTATGCTCGAAACACGGCCATGATTAAATTCCATTCATGGAGACGATACGTTCGCTGAATGAAATTCTATGTTTAGATCTCGATTCGATCTCGCTATTTGGCAGCTTACCTACTAATGCACATGATCTGTTTGTGTGCTTCGAATACAAATGCTGCTCGATTCAATTCTGTTTGATGTGCACTTGAGTCAACATGGCCTAGAATACAATATGCAAAACGTCGCTCATGTGAGCCATTCTGCGATGAGATTTTGTTTCATAATCAAGTTAACTTATAAATTATTGTCGTGCTACTCGTTACTATCACTCATCACTATCGATTTGTTTACACGTTCGTCTCAAACGGAAACCGGTAACTTCATAAGTTAGTTATAAGCAATTTTTACTATGCGCAACACCCTATGTACAGGGTATAATGTGTATCGCATTGTCACACCAATGTACCTACTCATTGTAAAGCGTTGTAATCCTAAATAAATAGTAAATTATATTGAACAAATACCATACATCATACGTACGATAGTAAAATCGACCGCTTGAATAGGCTAGAATTCTGATAAGTACAATACGCATTAAGCAAAAAAACGATAACATGTTAATGCATATACAAATTCACGGAGCACAGCCCTATCTAGCTGCTTTCATAATTACTACTATACCTAACAGAAACCTAAAGCGTGTTTGAATATATCGATTAATTTTTATGTTATCTCTTCAAATTACGGCGTCTGATCGGTGTTTGCATGGAAACCTGATTTAATGTGAAAATGTCGCCGGATCGATATGTTTGCGGAAGGCGTCCCTCGAAAAGTCCCCGGGGCAGTGAGATCTGCGTTACCAGTGACGACAATCTGCCCAACGTATGAGATCGACTCCCTCGGTGGATCGTTCATGTTTTAACAGAGTTAACGTGACGTTACTCCACCCCGTTATTTCTAACCAACTACCGGACTTGCTTGAATTCTTTTCGCTGGCACAGCCGAGTTCATTAATATTTATGCAATTAGAAACTTCACGGGGATCTCTTTTTGAATTTTATAACAATGAAAATACATTTTATTTCCCCGACATAATGCTGGTAAGTTTTAATATACGCTTTTATGTATGAACATCTCGTGTGCCTGTTTGTGAACTTACAAACTTTCTGACATTTTTAACCTGAATATCGGTGATTTTTTAAAACTCTCTCTCTCTCTCTCTCTCTCTCTCATATAGTTATTTTTTAAGTCAGTTTTGGAGAATTAATTTAAAATCATGTATGTGTCCAGATTTGTGATTTAAGGCCAAGTATTTAAGCCAGTAAATCTAAAAAATTCTATAAATACTTGAAAAAATTGTCACAATTTTTAATTATAATTAATTTTGTTTATACAAATGTTTTAAATTTATACAAAAAAAATTCGAGTAACAGCCGAAAAACGTAACAAGAACCTTTCGTTTCAATGCGTTTTTTATAAACTTAATAAAAATCAATTTTCTACGAATTCCGTTGGTTCTGTAGCACAGTAAAAACTAGTTCGAAATCATAGAATCAATCACGATATTTTTGAAAAAAAATATTTCAGTAAAAATATATTTACTTTGCTTTGAAAACGATGTTTTGTTTGCACAAATATCTGTACATTTGTATTTGAACAAAATATAACCACCGTTTTGTAATTTTCTTCATTTTTTATGAAAACAAATACGGCTGCAACGTAAATCGGGATATTAAAATAAATAATAATAAATATTGGTGGTCAATTCACACACAACACTATCTGACCCCATACTAAGCATAGCTTGTACTTGGCGGCCATATAGCTGATATAATATTATATAGTTTTAAATACATACGTACATATTATAGTTACACAAGTTTTATTTAAATCTCTTATTAAATAAATACAAATAATATTTGTATTCACAGTACAACGAACATATCTGTAGAATGTAGCGATGGCACCACAGTCGAAAATTGTTGCCACCTATTACAAAATTAGGCGACTTCTGTGTCCGGGTTAAAGGGCTGTGTTTTATAGTAGTTCCGTTTTTGGGCGTTCTACAGATAAATTGGTTACAAGTTACTTTTCATAACATCACATTTTTTTGCTTTCATTAAAAGTTTCCTTTTTTGAATTATTTCTAAAAGCTGTTCCGTATCGCCAGATCGTCGCGCACTGAGCCGCCGGAACTGACGGGCATGATGCGTGCTGCGACTGACGATATCATTGACTCGCTGGTGTGCCCGCCGCCGCCGACGGATCCGCCAGTCATCTCCGACGATATGATCTCCGGACTCATCGTGCCGGCGCCCGCTTGGAGTGAGTACATATTTCTACATTATAATATAGTAGTAGCCCTTTGCGCTAGCCCAAAGTTCGGTAGGCAGGAGAAGCTACTTGAGTCCATCTGCCATAAGTCCCTGTATAAAAAGAAATAAACACAATGGTACATTATGGTCACATGGAAGAACTCTCAGAGCTGTGTACAGAGGCTCTGTTATGTGCTAATATGGCTGAACTTGTAAGGAGAGTCTACCGCCTCACTAAAACTGTCTTGGCTTTGAGATTGCTCTCTCTTTTCTTTTCTATTGAAATGACAGAGACAGCAAAGCCAAAACATATTTATTTAGGCGGTAGAACCGCGGGTGCCCGACGCGACTCGTCATCAACGTCAACAGACTTCTCTCGCAAGGAGAGAGTCAAGGCCATCATCCACCACGCTGGCGCAGTACGGATTGGTGAATAACACACGACTACGACAATTTCTAGGTGTTGGTTTCCTCACGATGTTTTCCTTCGCCGTTTTAAGTTAGCGGGATTACGCACATGACTTCGAAAAGACAGTGGTGCGTGTGGGGCTTAAACCCGAGGTTTCCGGAGCGGCAGGCGCCGTTCTCCCGACTAGACCAGCTGTAACTTAGACAGCCTGACGCGATTCACGTCTACGATTATGTGTTTAAACCTGGTCGTGAGCTCTGACCATATATTACGCTGAACGTACCCATATTCACTTCTGAAATACGTTCACATATTTTTATTTAGGTGATGTGCTAACTCTAAAGTATGTACATAGTGGTACAGCAAAAGCACTGGTTTTCACGACTTTGTGCAACACCCCGCCATTTAGGTTGCTGTATAGAACCCTACCTCAAACCAGGGCAATTGGGCGCCTTACCGATTCTCCTGGTATCCACCCAAAGTACGTTTCTTTCAGAAAACGACCATATTCCGACCATTTGTTTAAAATAACTACATAAACTATGGTATCTACAAACAAACAAATCGTTTGTACTTATAAAATTAGTATGAATGAGGATTACAACAAGTAAAAGTACTTAACCTACTAAATCTAAAGTAAGATTAATGAACATGCGTTGGAACTCAGTAGGACCTGCCTGCCTGTTTTGTTATCCTCAGGTGTGCTGTAAACACCGTGCGCGCACGAACAACGTATAATGTGTACTCCCTTAACACCATAAACTGCAAAGTCATACTTAGCTACGTTAACCAAATATAGTCAATTTCAAATACCGCAGTGCACCCCTGAAGAATGATTAATTATCAAAATTTCACCAGGTGCTAAAATGCGAACTTTGCCGTTTTCTGCAGCCAATTTACATTTACACGTTCGCATCGAAATTTTGTTTCTTTACCCCAAAGAAATTACTTCCTCTCTGACTCTAGTATTAAAAGTGAAAATGTTTTAGCGAGGCCGTTTTGATGTTTTTCATTACACATCAACTATTCGACGGCTCGTCGCTGCGATGACTTGGCGGATTATTATTTACAGGGGGAGCTTTTAGCTTTTGCTCTGTTTTGCTGCCGTTTCTCATCCCGTCGGCCGGGCACGCCGCGTCACGGCGATAACCTTCGTGATATTAAACCCTTTCCGTATTCTCCTTCAACATCTCACTAACGATATTTGTAATAGTTCCCTCCGTTTTAATGAAGCACTTAATGAAACTCCATGTCTGAATCTAAACCATTAACTGCTGTCGGCAATAATACCTCTTTCTGATTGTAACATATGCGGTGGATTTACATTAGCGATAACACACAGCTATAAAAACAAACACAATAGATATATTATTATGCTTTGATATATATGTAACATCGTTGTTATTTTTCTTGAACGTCTATTGCTTAACAAGCAACTCTTCAATCGTTGTATTGACGTAATACTTGGCAGCGTTTCCGCCGCATCCTAAGTCTTCGTTTTCGATTTGTGGCTGACAGCCAATAATATTTTGTGCATCGCAAAATAACTAGTTTTGGTGTTCGAGTTATCAATCTCTGTGGTATATGGGTTGTATGGTTTCGTGTTTCGCTTTACTACGAAGTCGTTCTCACACAGGCAGAGCAATCAACGGTTGATAGTCGCTACATGTGTTGTAATCAGGGCGGTGTATATCCACATAACTAACGCTATGTATTCCCGTAATGAAACGTTTACCAAGCTCACGCATTAAACGTTTCGCACAGGCTGACTCGTTAAACTGCCTCATTATCATTACACGTGATTTTACACGCAGATGCTTTATGTTTGTAAATTTAAGCAATTGAACCGTATTTAAAAAACTCAGTTACGCTTATGCGTATGGCTTCTTCATACAAAATCAGTATGAGGAATTAGTCTGTTTTTATACACCTATCTAATTTTGATAGTAGTTATCTTATTTGACAACATGCTGACTAGTCTGATACTGATACTTTTGTTAAACTTTTCAACGTGGTCTGAGGTGTTCACACCTAAACCTCGTTTTAAAAAAATCAATGTAAAATCATCGCAGATATAACAGGCAGATATGTATTTATGTGATAAATATTTGCCTAATATATAAGAGTGTTGTTTTAAGTATTTTGGTCAATATACAAAATTATTCCTAAGAGAACACATAAACCAACTACCGAAAGGTACATTACTTGAAACATTTCGTTATAGGAAAGGTCCTCAACCCAGACGATATTAATCAAAAGCTCCGAAAAAGCTATACGTCCAAAAGGGAAAAGGTTTTATTCAACTTGTAGGTATGTTAGTCAGGTGAATCAAATAATATTATATCGGAGCTTGACCCATTTTTTGCAGACTACTTTCAACTTCTCAAAAATAAGGGTTGGCTAATTTTATTTACGCGGTACTATTATAAATTATATTCCTGTCCCATTTTCCTTAAGAAATAAATTTGAAGTAATTTCTTAACCATGTTCCCCAGGCCATTTTCCTTCTTTATTTTGTTCTAAATCCGAGTGGCTGATATTTATATTATTGCGCTAAAGCAGAGTTAATACGTTTTTAAGTTTTGTTATATTTATTTATGGAGCTATTGTGCAGTACGTAATGTCCACAAGTCCTCTGTTCTTTGCGGTGAGTATATATTTCATTGTTCTGAAACAGGAACAGCACGAGAGGCAATTATGACGACATATTGAGTCGAGTTGTAGTTGTTGTTTGTTTTATGGCGGCTATAAGTGTATCGGGGCGCGGCTTGACACGACCCGAGTTCGGAGCGTGAACAATGACGACCTCTTTCAACCACAAAACAGGTTATTTATTATGACATCCCCCACTAATAATATACTCGTCACAGAACTAATGAGGCGCAGTCTCATACCGAGCGGAAGACCTTCCATTTTTATTCATTTCGTGCTGTTACCGGCCGCCCTTTCATGAGTTTCTGTTTCATAAATTAAATTTTAATCTGAAATTGAATTTTCTCACACGTCACACGTGATTTTACATTTTAGGGAAATTTAATATTAATGCTACCTTACCTATTTATATCACGTAAATATATGGGATATATTCGCGTAAGTGAAAGTTTATGTGGAATGTTGTTCGATTTTTTTTACGCTGCGTTTTACAATTACTGCATTCTGTTTTTGAAAGCTAGACGACAACTTAAAACGAAAATAACCGTCCTCTAAATGAAGGCCGTGACCCTACCGCGAGCTATTTGCTTGTCCCCAATGTTGACACACAGCGGCCAAAAACTCATTGTGTGACTTCTTGTCGTAAAGCGAGCTTCACGTGAAACTTTCATCGCGAGCATTGTAATTTCCTCCCATGTTATTGAAACTCGACAGCTCTTTTGATAGCGGTTAGGCATATTGAAAACGTCTTCTTCATGTAACGTAGGTACTGATAAGTACCAACCGCCCGAACCCATATACGTGTTATCGTTATCTACGCTCCCATTTATTGAGTTTTATACAAATACAGAAGTTGATTGAAAGGGCCTTTATTACAGTTCCAGTAAAACGATCTTTTAAAAAACTCCACTGAAATTAGATCGGTCTTAGGAGTTTTCTTGAATGAGATTGTGACTTCATCTCGGGAATGGTAATGGAGTAATTTTATTTTGTGTTGCAAGTTTTAAGCTTCTGTTACTCTCGTTGCTATTACCACCTCAGATTTAACTCGCCAAATACGTAAAAGTTAGCCTTGTTGTCAAGTTTATGCTTACTATTAATTTGAATGAATAACTAATTTTAAGTAAAATAAACCTTGCTGTTAATAATAAAATTCAAACCGGCAGCAAAATTGCTGCTCTTAAGGAAACGTCTGAAATTGCAGAAAATACAAGAACATCTTTCGTTTCCATGATAGGGGAATATCACAAAGCAACCACAAAAAGTCGAGAAGGCTTTTACAGGGTACATAAATAAGAGTGTGTCTCTGAAGATTACGTCAAAATGGTCCACTCTATTTGGTCCAATTGGCGTGTTCTCGTTCCATTTCCGCGCAATCCTTCAGGAAAGCGGCAGGTCGAGGGACCGGCTCCGGAACGGTTACGGCGGCGTCGTTACTCGGTAATTGGGATCCATTTTGCGACACCGCAGCGCGCTGATTATGCGGTAGATATAACCCACCTGCTTCGCTCTGACCTCTGCCCGCCGACGTGAATAAGAGATTTTGAGCTCCCGTCCGTGAGTCTCAGACGCTACAATCTTGAGAAAGCTTTACGTTATTTTGCGGAAACAATTTAGGAAATTCTGGCTTACAAAAATTGTGTACATGTTTTATTTTAAGAACAGTAATAAATCTTTGCCATAGAAAAGAAAAGTACTACTATATGCGTGTCACAGTTAATTTTGAAGTAAAAGAAATTTGATGATCTACAAATATTGTTATCGATGAAAGAATAGTTAACGATTATAAATTTTAAAGTTATTTAGGTTGTTGGAGGAGAAAAACTAACTGGTATGTTTCATTTTATTTAATTTTGTATTTCAATTTGTCAAACTTTTTGCTGTGACAACGTCTAATAAATCGATGAACGCCGGCTGCATGCCCGAAAAAGTGACCCGTTATGTCCCGTTACGCTCAACTCAACTTCTTGATGAATGGCGCGTGTTGTGACTTTTAGCTGTCACATTTCTGCCAATGTCCGTTTCGTGGCAGCTTCGTAGACGGCAACGGCCAGCAAAATGAAATAATTTGATCGGTATTACATCACTAACAGTTTCTTTGACTGATTGCCCCGTTACGCTCATTGTACGCGTGCGCCGCATTTATCAATGTTTTGTTTGACGTGGTCACGTCAAACTATCGTCCGTAAACCAGCCGACTTTACAGACAACTATTTTTTATCTAAACTTAGGTACTACTTAAGGCTCATAAGAGCTTACTGAAAAAACATACATACAATTGTTCTTTTACCCATTCCGTTGATCAAAATTGAAAAGTGTTCAATTTACGTAATAAAATTAAATGTCAAGATTTCCTGACACACAGAAGCCTTATAACACGAAGACGTCAAGAGCGAAAGGTGACGTCATTCAAACACGCGTCACGTGGTGATGTAGCAAGCCGTTTTTTGCTGATTTTACAGGTTCGCAAATTCAATGAGAAGTTTCAGTAATTTTCAGAGATATTATTTGGTATATTATGAGATTTAATCAAAACTTTTGCCGCGTACCCATTCTAAAAATAAATTTATTTTTCCTATCTACCTCATATTTCGCCTTACCAACGAAGCGTGGACAATACAAATAGGGATTATATTTGCATACGTAATGGCTGTTGCCTTCTAATATTGTGGAAGTTTTTGTGTATGTTGCAAGTAAATTTAACTAACGAGGATAACTTAATCAACACTGTTAGGCCAGATACGTCCACCTTTTTGTTCGTTTATAATTATTCATGACTGAATAGTTCTCCCAAACAATGAGAAAATAAACGTCAACAGAATCATCCAGTGGCACTTTTTAACCGACTTCATAAAAGGAGGAGGTTCTCTATTCGGCTGTTTTTTTTTAATCTAATGTTTTTGTGCTTTATGCCATAGATTACGCCTTCTCGTAGAAATAGCCAAATTATAAATAAACATTTAACTAGGTAATCGCCTTGGAGCTCGAATTTACAAAAAAAATGCACATCGGTCTAATATGACATCTCTTGTCTGTATCAATGGAATAGAATCGTTGGTCTGAGATGGTATAAAACGTAAAACCAAATGTCAGATCCCTTTTTAAGATTATTATTATGCGCACGTTATGGAACGCTATAGAAATGTTATTTGGTCCAATTAAAGTTTTGTAGGCTAGTTTTTAAAACAAATCAATTTGATTATTTTTCTTACATCAAAACAACTGATTTCTAGTTTCGAGCGTTCTCGAGAAATCGGGGACCATACAGAAAAATATGGTTGTCGCATGGATAACCTCCTCATTTTTTAAAGTCTTTAAATTTAGAACGAAATTATTACAGTCAAAGTTTAGCTACAAAGTTTAGCTTTGTAGATATATTTGTTAAATATGATATTGTTTTATACAGGTAAAGAGCTGTACAGCCCTGACAACGATATCCACGGTGACTCTGTGAGTGGACCTCCCAAAGTCAGCTCCAGAACAAACTCGTTCGAGATCGAAAACCTTCTAAAGGTAAGAAACGTTATAGAACCTAATAAAAAAACTACAGAAATAGCTGCAGTTTTCATGCGGACTTGGAATATTTACCTGCACCGCTGATCATTTCTCCATGGGCGTCGTGGGGAAACCGGCTGCGTATCTCCTTTCCCGTGCACAGTAAGAGGCAGCACTGTCTCAAAACGCGCACGGGTTTTTTAAGCTCAAATTTCTCTTTTCAAACTATTGGGAACATAAAAAGGGCTGATATGTTTATGCTTATGCTCTCAAAATTAAATTACGTCATATTGTGTTGTAATATTCCTCTACAACCATTGTGGAGGGCCAAAATATAAAGGGCTAAACTAAGTAGTGGCAGGATTCTTTGCGGAATCCGTCTGGGGAGTACCACACCAGTCACTCAACCACCGGGCAGAAATGTGCTAACATCGCCCTGTTCCGATTTGAATGGCAATGTTTCGACCGAAATTTCAGGACATAGAGATAGATCATCTGGATCTCTAGGTAGCGAGTGCCGTGCAGTTTTATATATGATTTGAACTCTTCAAGTTCGGATAGCTGCGTGACAAAGTGCTGTTGAGTGCTGCAGGCAGGTTATGCGCCTGATCGTAAGCAACAAGCTTGGCCATTATAGGGCAGGGCTTCGCAGCTATTTGCTTATCAAAATACCAAATCACTGCCTAGCACAGTAATGCGCTTGTTACCAAGAAATATAAAATGATTTATACAAAGAGTTTACATATACTACGTATAGAGTCAGAAAAAACGCTTTACACCGAAAGCACGGGACTGATCGCTCTTGTCTTGTCGCTCTTGTGGAAGCGTTTGTTGCGACACATCATTCTGTTGCCATAACAAATATGCACGTCATCTACTTACGATTGGTACAAATCAAAGAAGTTGGAAAATTAAATTAACCGTGCGGAAAACCTTGATCTATTTACTTATTCTCTAACTAAGGGTTAAGGGTTAAGGGTAACTCTTTGCCTTATAATTTCTCTTGAAATATTTTTCTTCAAACCGGAACATAGTCATTTTTGCATTGCTTGGCAGAGGAATATGCAAAGGTTTCTCCGGTGGGCTCCTCAAATAGTAGTTACAAAATACTAAGATGGTAGAAACTTGTAATAGGTAAGTACTTGTATATCCTTGGCAAAAACATGTTGAACTATACCTATTACTTATGTGAATTGCTTGTTGTATTATAAATTCCCCGATTCAATTATCTCTCAACCTGGGTATCCGCCAACTCAGATTGTTACGTCACTTGAGCGCAAAATGTGTTTTTCTCTTTTAAAATTAATTACTATCTCTAGAGAGAACACGACGTCCCTATTTGAATAGATTCTTGACATAAACATGACATGAGCTTACATACTCGTAGTGAATGAACGAATACACATGTGTTGGCACAGGCAATATGTATGTTTTAATATTATGCAAACGAAATTTACAATGGTAAATATTTTTTAAGCAACGTAGTTGAGCTTAAATATACTTCGAAAGGTTTTAACTTCAACAAAAATTGAAGGACATTTTGTAATTCCTCAAGCTTGTACCGCTGTACGTTACATTACTCTCTTCAAAGTCATTGTTCCGCGAAATAAATAACGAGGTCCCTAATAAATCATAACAGAGAGTTTTAATCGTTGAAAAGGATTAGACATTTTCAATATGGACTCACAATGGGACTCGCCATGCGGGAAATAATAAAAGAGATACGTACATTTTCATAATCTGAAATCTAATCCGTTTATAATTTTTTACTGTCATAACATTCGATAAGCTTTTTGTTTTAAGCGTATTGATTTTATGATGTGTGGCTTCCTTGTGTGACCATTTAGACGCCTGCGTCTACAGAAAAAGTGAGCTTCGTATCATAATTAATTTACTTACCTATCCATATTTTATTAGTGTAGAGATTAAATGGAGTGACGATATACAAAAGGCAGCTATTGGGTGTTAAAAACTTAAAGCCGAGGATCGGGCTTAGTGGCGTATTATTGTGAAGCCTTTATGTGGCAATGGACTGATAAATTGGTGATTATAATATTTAATTAACTCTGTTCTGTGATTTCAGCCGAAGACCATGTTGAGAAGTATTACTATAAATGAATGTACCCATTCCTATACCAAAATTCATAAATATGGACCAACTTTGATTTTGATACCTTTTTGTTTAACTTACTTTGTGACCATTCAAAGCTGGATGGGCAAGCCCATTTTAAAAGTACGAAATTATTAGAAAATGTATTTGCCATTGGAAAACCCATTCAATTTAAAGTGACTTTTGTTATGGAACCAGTTTACTAAACGCAACATTGAATATAGCTAACATTTAAACATTACGCGCGACGTCTAGAAAATACCAGACAGTCACGTCACGCTTTAGTAGAGTTTTTGTATGAAGCGTTTTTAGGAAAATCCAAAATAGTGATTTTAAAATCGTGATATTACGGAAAGCTTTTAACAAAGCAAAGTAATTATTTCATTTATGTGACAGTTATTGAGTAGCCTTTTGATGGCACATTAAATCAAAAATGAGTCGCCATGCCTATTCCGTCCATCTGGAGTCGATCCACAGATCGTTAAATTAGTTACTCTTGTCTGTCAATACAGAGTGCAGAACAAGTAACAGGATGGTGTCGGTCGCCAGCAGAGACGCGGCGTGGTAGCCCAACAGGAAGCGTGGCCAGTGCCGCCGCCGGCACCCCATCCCGCCACATGTCCGACGCCGACAAGCTTAAGAAAGTACTACTCGAACTTGTAGACACTGAAAAGGCTTACGTTAGGGTAAGTACCCCTTTCGAAATAACGTAGACTACTTGACGTTGGAAGTTTCAAGTCGACATAAAGATTGTATTGCTTACCTGACGTCGTAAGATCGGGACAGACGAAAAGGACATTTTGTTGAGGGTCTACGAGTTTGGTATTCGTTTCTCAGGTTATCAATATTTCACTGAAATAACATGACTGCTCTGACTCACTAGAGACTGATTTAGTGGCTCTAAAACAGCTTCAGTTAGGTTTAACTCGTTCACAGTTAGCAAACAAAGTTTTAGTTAGGGGATATGTAAACCCTTTAATTATGAGTAAAACATAAAAACATATTAAAATATTTGTTACACAATATATATGTACTGTGTTGCTGTTTTTATTACTTAAAACAGTAGCTGGATCAGATTGTGCTTATCATCTTCTAAAAATTACGTTTTAAATGAAAATACTAGTGCAACAATCCCGCAATGTGACTGCAAATCTACGTGACAGCTTTTACTATATTTCTCTGATATTGACAATCACAAGAAAATGAGACTTGCAATCCTCGACACTCAGGTGACTAAACTACTAGTATTAGCTATTAAACTCGGCAAAAAACAAAGGTTGGATAGGTATTTCTGTAGTAGATAAATATTTTACTATTTCTGAGTTGAATCATCACCTGAATGATGATGTGATATCATAACTTCATTATCACTATCGGAATTAGTAGAATAATGAAGAAAATTTTAATTATTATAAAGAAAACTTTAAATTTGGAAGAACCAAAGTCTGTGCCAAATAGCAGACGCGATCAAAACTTACGACCGGGATGGATCTCCACTCCACAGCCCATAACAACAACTAAACCAATTTTTATACAATCAATGTCCTAATCTCATTTTAAACTAGACGTTTGTTTTGCAACCTAAATTTTTTCAATGAGATAAAGTCAATCCTATCTATCGAATCTGCGGGTTATTAATAATATAATAATAATTACTGGCCTCGTGGCTCAGTGGGTAGTAACTCTGCCTGCGAAGCCGAGGGTCGTGGGTTCGATTCCCACCAAGTGCAAATATTTGTGTGATGAATGCAAATATTTGTACTGTGTCTGGGTGTTTTCTATGTAAAATAAGTATGTATTTAAAAATATACAAGTATTATATCAGCTATCTGGCTTCCATAGTACATGTTTTGCTTAGTTTGGGGTCAGATGGTGTTGTGTGTGTAGTGTCCACCAATATTTATTTATTTAATATTATAATTGTATGATTTAGAAACTGCTCGACATAGATTCCTCCTGTAGATAAAGCTTAAATACATATTCTGTAGATAAGTAGAGTGTGAAATAATAACATTAACTTCCTTCGACTAACTTTGATAACAGAATGAATTCATTATAAGTTTCGCCCGTAACTAAGTGGATCCGCTGACACAGAAACTAGCTACGTCATTTATCAGACGATGGCACAATTTTATCGTCGTATCGTGATCAAAGCACAATGTTCATCCACGATGAAATGACGGCTCGCACTAAGCATGCCTCTGACACGAACGGGGCTCGCCTAGAAAGATACTGTTAAGTCTACATCAAACGTGGATATAGGTCAGTAGCTGACATCAAACGCATCGCCATTGTTGGTTTACGATTCAATATTGTAGTTATCGCGTTACAGAGACGACGGGATAAGATACAGACCACGAGACTTGTTACAAAAATAAATGAATGTCGTTTTGGTAACCCAAGAAATATTTTATCAAAGTGTTCGTAAAAGTATCGTAATTTTCAAAGTTTGGAATTTCACAGAAACAAACTCGGATTTCTCCGAGTAATCCGTCTCATTTGAACTTCCGATTTTCCTCCCGAGCCGTAACCTAATATAAACTAGACAGATCGAGCTCTCTTGACGCTGCAACGAACAATATTTCCCCAAAGCTCTTCGTTATTGTGTTATATAACTTGACACGTTCTCTAATTTTACCAGTTTGGTACAAGTTTCTGCATGTTTCTTAACGAGATACACTTTATTTTGGTTCATATTAATTCTGCAGTAACTAGGTTCCACAGACGCTGCGAAGTCTGCGCAAATATTTCATTTAGAACTTCTGAGGTTGAGATGCTCGGTTGCAATGCAAACGCATCGCCAGGCTTAAACTAATTAAGATTTCTCGATCTTTAACCGAAACTTTTACATTTGAATTCGAATATTGAATAACGGAGCTAAAGCCTGAGTTACATAAATATTCTTATAGCCTCTATGAATATTCATAAAAGCAAAAACTTTCATGGATTTATTAAAACAGATTTAAAAGTCCGTAAAACTGGCAGCACCTGTGTTTTTATCTTAGCTATGTTAAATTAAAACGTAGCTGAAACATATCCGTAAAATTCGCATCTGTTTCAACGCTCCTCTTCCACTTTTACCAGGATAATGTTTACGTGTAAAAGTACCTTTCATTAAAAATAACGCTATTAATACACTAGACAACAACGTAGTGAGTCAGGTATTTGCATAGAAAAACAGCAGCGCTTTTCTTTTGTAATCTTTCTATATTATTATAAAGAGCTTCTGTTAACTTCTGTTATGTAATTTGCAGCACCTCAATAACTTGCTGGAGAATTACTTGGAACCGTTAAAGAAGGAAACTTTTTTATCGAACGCCGAGATCAACGCTCTGTTTGGGAACATTCAAGAGATAGTGACGTTTCAAAGGCAGTTCTTGCAAAACTTGGAGGACGCGCTCGAGGCTGAGCCCAACTTCCACCACTTTGAGTTCTCCAATCAATTCAAGGTAATTTACAATTTTCTGCAAACGATTATGTTCCTGTCACAATACTTTTAATTATCATTTAAATAAAGTTAAGTTCATAGGGCTACATTATTAACTTAATTAATTAATTGTCTCCTAGTATTATTAAAATGTATATAAAAAATTAAGGTGTGATATCAAGCATTTATTTTCACTACGCTTTATTCTTCTATTAATATTTGAACCACATGATCTGGCCTTGGAAAATTGTAATAATCGGTCTTAATGATACATTTATTTGAATTAAGGACGCATAATTTGCTTATTATAAACCTTTAAAAATAAAGAAGTGTCTTCCACGACATAATGTGAGCAAATGACAAAAAGCTTACATTACGATAAGTATAAATCTTGCGACTTTGGTATGACATTATTCTATTATCTTAATGCCCCAATACTAGGCAAAAGTAAAGCTTTATTTCTTATCTACATACGTGATACGTGCTATACTCGATGTGATCGTTTCCTAATATATATTTTTTTACTTCTCACAAAATATAACTATTTGTTTTTTAACACAAAATATCACACTTAATTTGTTCGGAACATACTAGTCAAACTATCCCATTACTATTTTAATTTGAAGGGCTAAATGTTTGGATGCTTCTAATTCAATCTAAGTCTAACGGAATAAGTTATTTATTATAATATATTAGAATAAGTTATTAAATAGTTGTAATTTAAGTTTTAATTAAATTTCGAACGTAAAGTTCTTGAAACACACAAACATATGCTACATTTATTTCAATTAATTAAATTTAAACTAGCGGACAAAGTTGAAGGCGATATTCGCATCATAAACTATGATTCAATTTTTTTCTCTAAAAAATAATATAGATTTATACGAACAAATGTAAAACTTTATATAGTACCCATATCTGAATGTTTTCTTTCAATCATCCGTAGATATCCGTATACGATACGAGGCGACACACGTTTCCGAAAACTCGACATGTTTATATTGGCTTATAGTGGTCGTCGATAAAATCATTTCGGTGTTTGATTTATGTTTCTTCTACAGAATGTACTGTTTGCGGTTGGGAATGCCTTCCTGATGTATGTCAACCATTTCAAATTGTACAGTTCATTCTGCGCTAGTCACAGCAAAGCGCAGAAGGTTTTACACCCAAGTAAGTAATTTGTTTGGAGCAAAAGTTTATGTATGAACTCTGTGTAGATAAATACAAAACTTTAATGCTTTGTACGCTTTATGAAATCACAAGTTGAGTAGCA
>CM029788.1:14334322-14359322 GCA_017562165.1 Ectropis grisescens | reverse complement strand
CTTAATTTTAATGTTCGCTATAAATGATGATACAATCTATAAAATACAACTAAGGTTTCTGCTACAGGTAATTAGGGCAATAAAACTTTAGGTTAAAAACTTTAAGTACTTTAAAAAGTCTTTATATCAATGCAATAAGATCGAAAAAGACTAATTTGACTCACTTTGGATCACGCAAACCGCGCGTATGTTTACGCATAATTATAAAAAAAAACTATTGGTACAGTATTATAATACACAATACCCACAACTTTTATAAAATATATAGAATAAGATTTTTCTGATAAAATCGAGTCCGCTTTTATACATAAATGTGTGGTTTAGCTTCTCCCTGTTCCTACGAATATGTATGAAAACTTTCATAAAAGACACCATCTCCTATATAAGTATGTAATTTCTGTGTATCAAATACAAAAATAATTATTCGTATCCATCGTTTTAAGCAAATAAATATCGATGGCTTAGCTTCTTAATGAATTAGAGTAGAATTAATCTCGAAAATTGTAACTAGAATAAAAAAAAACCCTTTCTGCGACTAATAGTTCAATTCACAAAGAATGATTATAATAAGACCGTGGAGTACAATTAGCCTGTAAAATTAAGTGTTAGTTTGTGCCATAAAGACGTACAGTGTAAACTTAACAGCGGCAACGAATCGTTTGCAGGTGCGGGCGCGAGCGGCGCTAGCGCAGCGGTCACGGGGGTGACGCGGCGCGGGAAGTGTAAGTGGTTCAACGTGGCGAAGGGATGGGGGTTCATTACCCCTGACGACGGCGGGCAAGACATCTTCGTACACCAGGTGAATACAACTTCCGAACGCTCTTTGTACACAATGCAAACCTTAATATTTTTTTATTTATTTCCTATCATGCACAAGCTTGCGTACATGTGCAAGTAACTGTGTAATTGTTTCATCTTAAATTTATTTCTTTAAAATATACGGAAATATGGTTGTTTATGTCAATATTTATGAAATTTGATAGCGTTATTTTTGTATTTTTAATTGTATTGCACTAACCAGGTACTTAATCATTTAACTCAATTAATTTGTTGAACATCACACCCTGAGGGGTCAAATGGAAAGTAATACAAAAACTGCGACAGCTACTTAAAGTTACGTATACTTAGTTGTCGAATTGTTATTTCATCATTGATAGAATTTAAAATAAAAGTGCTCAAGTGCGAGTTGGACTCGCTCATGAAGGCTTCCGTAGCAGCAAGTGACATTATATAACAGTTCTTGTAGCTCGTTGTTACTTTAATCAGTATTTTAACAATAGTGAATTTATGACGTATTAAAATAAAACTACTTACTAGATCTCATTCAAACCAATTTTCGTTGACAGTTTACATTGTAATGTACATCATAATTTTTTTTTAGTTTTTTTGTCATTCTTTTATTTTAGAAATTACAGGGGGGGGGACATTTTACCACTATGGAAGAGTCTCTCGCGAAACACCCCTAAAATTTATAGTCTTTTTCTATTTTTTGTATAAAAATCTTAATGCGGTTCACATTATACATCTACTTACCAAGTTTCAATAGTATAGTTATTATAGTGGCTGTGACATACGGGCGGATAGACAGACAGACATAACGAATCTATATATATATATATGTTCCGTATTTTGCCATTTGGCTACGGAACCCTAAAAAGGGTGATATTGAGACGTGGTGGACTAAGAAGGGCCTAGCTAAACGTACTACGCAGACTTCGTACAAATGCTGAGCGATATTTGTTTTCATCATTATCATCCACAGTCTTCTCTATCCCACTGTTGGATATAAGAATAAAGGCTTTTCTGCTACTCCCTCATCTGGGTCGGTCATGTTCTGATCGAGTCCTGATTCGACTGTCGTCCCATCTTATTAGTGAATTGATACTCCAATTACTTTGCCTAGGCTGCAATTCCGTCATGACTTTGATCAACTTGTCATTACATCGCCTAACATCCCAATATGCCCTGCCCAACTCCATTTCAGTTCTATCACCGTTGTTCTGACGTCCCGAACTTTGGTTCTTCGTTGGACTTCGATGAAGTTTAGGAACTCGATCTTGTACGAGTACTTTGATGCCTTTGAGCATGAACCTTTCCATGGTTATATATGCTTTATGTGTAAGCATCAACGTCTCAGCATCAAACATGATACACTGAATAATACGGTGAATTTTCAAGTAATGTAATATATTTTGTGGTGTAACAATCTGTTGTATAATCATTCTGGTTTCTGAATACCGACCATCCCAGCTATGTACTCGTTTTTTTGATATTTTATAAAAAAAGGTAATTTTCATCATATTATGCTACTCATTCTTACCACTGCACAATCTGGTTATTTAAAATCGATTACTAATTGGTCAAAAGTTTTAAACTAAAACACTCCTACAATAATTATTACATATGGTATTAAGTTTAGTTAGTATTTTTAAGTTTTTGTATATTATTTGTTATTTTGTTTTCATAACAGCAATAGAGAGTTTATCTGTTTATCTATGGGCTTTAGATATTTTTTCGTTTCAGACTGGTTTTCATTTATTTGACTAGAGGCAATTTTTGATAAGTAATTTCTTTAGGTACGAGTACAATGTTGGTTCATTGTAGCTTCGAATTATTTACATTGAATTTTTTTATTGTATGTATACAAACAAGTAAATACTCGCAAACCAATAAATAATAATTTTTTATAAAGTTGTTGATGGGGCAAAAAATATAGTGTACTATAGGATCAGTGTGTATCAGTTATTACTATGTATCAGTGTACTATAGGATGGTTGGGGTATTTGTTTTTGGTAACAATAAATAGTTCAGGAGCTGTTCCTGTCTAAGGTTTATAAGAATGTTATGTTTTCACTTTTTGCATTTATATCATTTTTGTGACAAACTTACACAATATGTTTAACGTAAAATGACAATAAGTTTTATTTCTTCAAATATTATAGAACCATTTTAAATTGTACATATTTTATGTAAAATCGTAAGGCCTCTTAGAGTTTATCTATCTATCTATCATAAACAAAAAATAAGTAAATGGTATAAATTTATACCCGCTACTTAATAATCTATATGAAGCCAGTTTTAATCAAAATTTTTATGATTTATAAAAGTGTACGTCGATTACCTACCATTGACATCAACATAATTATTGTTGTATTAAGTCATTTTTAACCCCCGACCAAAACGAGTGTTATAAGTTTGACGTCGATGTCTGTCTGTCTGTGGCACCGTATACCTCAAACGGATGGACCGATTTCAATGTGTTTTTTTATTTCAAGACTAGTTTCCGTGCAGTGGTTAAAATTGGTTAAAGATGGCAGCCTCCACGAAATGGCAGATACAATATTTTTTCACAACCTCCCTCAATATATGAATCAAATAAGTGACTAGTAGAATACAAAACACTTTGACCAATTTCAAATCCAAGATGGCCGTCACGACAATATGGTGAATGACTTTTTTACACTACTCTCTCAATGTGGATATCAAATGAAAGGGCTGAACTGGTATAATAGTGTACAAACTTC
The DNA here is from genome assembly GCA_017562165.1 of Ectropis grisescens. Taxonomy (NCBI): domain Eukaryota; kingdom Metazoa; phylum Arthropoda; class Insecta; order Lepidoptera; family Geometridae; genus Ectropis; species Ectropis grisescens. The sequence goes on along the minus strand of CM029788.1, from coordinate 14,355,798 downwards.
AAACCCAAGGTAGTTTGGCAAATCAAAATGTATAATTTTGTTCTTGTTACGTTTTTGTATTTATTGACAGTTTAAGTTCACTTAGTAAACACGTATTTTAAACATCACGTGACGATGTCAGTGTATGTTAAGAAGATATACTCGTACTAATATAATATAATAATATATTTGTTTATCTGGCATAAAAAGTACAAAATAAATACCTACATTTTTAATTTTTATGTATTATTATTATCATTTTGTATTAATGTTTAAGTACTAATGTTATCATTTTGTATTATATTGAGTTACTCTTTAATACCATTCACACTTTATTGAAGTAGTTAGGTATTATATTTTATAAGTACATGTTATTGTAAAGTACACAATAAACAGTAATATAACGTACAGCAGGTCTATAACATCCTTGAAAATAATCGGATAAGTCATCGTAACCAATGAACCACATTTATCGGAAAGTCTCGCTCTATCATAGTTGAAGTAGAAAAATAAATCCATTCACAAAATAATGTGGCGTATCTAGCGGTTGACCCGATAGTGTGCTTATTTGTTTGTTCGGCTTATCAAGGCCGGATGTTTTTTCTATACATTTGCGCCACCAAACTTGTACTTCGATCGTTGCAGCGTCGCTAGCGGTAAAACTTATATTAGGTCAAGACTATGTTACTGGATGCCGATAACGTTGATTTTTTTCTCACAAACGATAAGTAAATTTATACTGGTTCCAAGGAAGGAAACGGAATTGATAAATAATAACTAGCCGGGAATCCAATGTTAGATTTACCAAAAGTATATTTCCCTGTATGGTTTTTTGTGACCTTGTAGATTTTACTGTTTGAAATTAGGGCAACCAAATACTTCATACAGAAAAAACGGAACAAGTGCGAGTTAGGCTCGCAAGCTTGCAAAACGTTATGCGCATACTATTGAGAGATTTACAAAAATTTAAATTGTTACTTTGTGACAGTATAGACTAAAGATAGTAAAGTTAGACTATTGAGGTGTTTCGTGTTTTACTAACAGCACTCTGGGGTTTTGCCCGCGTAGTTCCTTTTCCCGTTATTTTTCCACAATAAAAAGTAGCCTATGTACTGTTCTATAATAATAATCTTTTTGTGTACCAAATTTCAACCCAGTCTGTTGAGCCGTTTAAACGAAATTGGGGCAACATTATATCCAAACACCCATACTTGGCCATTTAGGTACATGAAGATTTCAAGGATATAGGATAGTTTAAGGCATCAAAAGAACAAAACAACAAGTAGTATTACTTAAAATCAATTAATTTTAAAATCACTTTTTTGAAACTTATTTTTAAATTAATTCCTTATTTACGAAATCTTGCACGGCCCAATTGTCGCTCTCTCCCTCCAAATTTAAAATGAATAGTTCAGTGTGCATTCATAGAAATGTAGATACAAAAATACTATACATCGTTATTGGCCGTATTTTTTCCTCATTACGCATCATAAAACATATTATGCACTTTTTAGAAACCATAATTTCTAAAAAATGCCAACCGCACATAATTACAAGGTACTCTGAGTACTCATGATTCTAAATGTTCGATTTCAGAGCGTGATTCAAATGCCAGGATTCAGGTCGCTTGGCGACGATGAAGATGTAGAGTTCGAATGCAAGGAGTCCGACAAGGGATTAGAGGCGACGCGCGTCTCAGGGCCCTCTTCTGTGGACTGCCTAGGGTCGCACCGACGTCCGCTATCAAAGAAGCGCTTCAGAAAAATACGGTAATGATCAATGTTGTTCTCAACTTCTCGTAGAAACCCAGCTTAAAGGTCAATATATCATATCATTATATAATTCAATCAAAGGCAAATATATCACACTGGAACTTCGCACTGAAATCCGCAAGCAAGGGGTAGTAAATCACATGCACTTTAAGTGCACTCGAGGTTATTTCTTGTCGATTTACTTGACTAGCAATGGTCGCTAGTGTAAAAATTTTGATTTAGGAGGGATACTACCCCTTGCTTGCGGATTTCAGTGCGAAGTTCCAGTGTGATATATTTGCCTTTGATTGAATTATATAATGATATGATATATTGACCTTTAAGCTGTATGGAGTTCAAAATAGTAGCACCGATTAGTTGTCACGTTTTCTTGGAATATGGTTTAGTACTGGTAGGGCTGTGAGTCCGTCTAGGGTAGTACCACATCTTTACCAAATATTCTGCCGCTAAACAGTTACTGTGAATTGGTTTAATGGACATTATTTCTAGGGAAACTACACGACAAAATATGTAAATACAAAGCTGCATTATACTTACCCAAGAAACATTTCTCCAATAGCACGCTTTTTGTTTTACAATTTTGACGAGTCACAAGTAACGACTGAAACCATTCAAATAATTCAAGCAGTGAATAGTACAAAGCTTGCGTGACATAAAAACTTTATCACTGTAATGTGCACTGCCACCCATTAAATAGAACAAAATATGAACGCTGTGCCAGTGTCGCCGCATTCAACAGGGGTTATCGCACTATCTAATCAGGGGAAATAAAATTACAGGAACGTTACTGCCACCCGAAACTATTATCAACTAGTTTAAAAGCTTTCTACTTAATTTACCTCGGAACAGACACCTTGCATTCCGATAAGAGTGTTAACTTTTGATGTTAATTGAAACGATGCGACAGCGCTGCTTTGGATTCAATTCTTGCACACATAGTTCAAATAGTTTTGGAGATTTTTCGTGCAGTTCCTTCAAACTATCAACAAATTCTTTTTAACTATCAAACGACAGTGTTCCCCAATTGTAATCGTGGAATCATGTTTATAACTGCGATATTACAATTAGATGTTCCCAACAAAAACAAATTCTTCCACATTTTGTAGATTCCTTGGGTCCAACAACAGAGTTTCATGGTGATTCTTGATTTAGAGTTAGTTTAGGATTAGACTTCACACTTCACCCGAATGAATAATATATTGTTGTCAATGTACTTGACCTTTGTTGCGGATTCCAGTGCGAAGTCTAACCCATTTACTTCGCATTAAACTGAACATTATTTGACCTCCTGCATGAATTTTGACAAGTATTGCGGATGGTATTATAACGGTTATTTTTTTTAGTTATCTGTGCAAATACAGTCGCTATGTATTTGTTTACATCTTTGAAATTCAGGGTATACTCCCAAATAAGTAGAATTTCCTTCTAGCGGTGACTTAGAGAGTTCTCGCTGGCATTGTTCTACAAATTACAGGGTTCACGACCATCTTTGCCATTTAACCTATTTTTGACACCTATCATAACCGTTTCATATAACTTGTCTAACATGAAAGGTTAACATAGAAAATGCAATTATTTTCAGCTGCTACAACTGCGGAGAGTTTGCCAACCACATAGCGGCCAAGTGCAACATCGGACCACAACCAAAGAGATGTCACAACTGCAAGAGTGAAAATCACCTTATTGCCGATTGCCCTATCAAGGTAACTATAATGTATTTATTATAAATTTAACATTTTGGAACCTTTGGAGATGATATGGCTAAGACTACACTAATCAAGGGGTATTTGCTGTTATAACATGAAGGCGCAGAATCACGATGTTCGCAGTTTCATGTAGCACCATGTTTATGGATAAACTGAAGAATGGTGGTAGTTTATAAAAAAAATTCTAATCAAGGGTAGATATCGAACCTGCCTTTTAGGTCGATTACTACTGGTAGTCGAAGTTGAACGTCATCATCATCATTGATTTATCTAATCTTTAAATAAAAGTTTTCAAAACATCAGTATTAGAAAACTAATTAATCCCCATCATAATGTAGGTATATCATAACTAGATCTTCGCCTGGCTTTTATTCGGAAAACCTTCAACATCTATACGTTGTGCTAAATACAGAAATTACACATTGGGACTATCACGCCATTGATGTAATTTAACCGACATAATTTAGTAACTATTTAACCTTCTTTACAATTCCAAAAAGTCTTACCGAAAAACGCTATGAGAAGTATAACCTTTACCCTAATGTATTTCAACCGACTCTGTTTTTAAGATATTTATAAGTTACTAGCTGTACCCTACCACGCTTCGTTGTGACACATTGTGATGCAAAAAATAGATAAAAACAATCCTTGATGCGGATTATATATCATTGTAATATTTCAGCTCGATCGGTGCAGAACTTTTTGAGTTTTTGAAGCGTACGCAAACCAACATAACATTTTTATACATCGAGATAGTATGTTTTGTGTACGTATTTTAAGCCAATTAAAATCTACAACTCGTGAATTCTACCTTGTCAAAATACCGTATTTTCTGTTTGATCTATATTGAGTTTTCGTTGTTTATTTCTAGGTTGAAAAGAAAACAGACGATCAGTCAAAGAGCTCCGGCAGCTCTCAAGACAGCCAGCAAGGAAGTCCATCCCAATCGTAAATTGAGACTTCGCCAGTGGATACACTAACCATCCCAGTAAAATATTATACTATGCGGCATTTATTCTTTGTATAATCGCGAATAGCAACCGACCGTAAGTTTTTACCATTTGTTATTTTTGAATTTGACAATTGGTCAATAATTTTATTGCAATACTTTTTTTATTGATTAAGAACTAAGAGCAAACGAACTACCTCATTGCAACACCGAACTATGGAAATAAGCAAGACTGATCAGTACAAATCCATCGTTATAGTACAAACTTTACATTTTACAAATAATTTAATATTAAATTTAACTTTAATTACCTACCTAAGTTTGCAAACGTAATGTTAAGTACAAATTTTATGTGTTCGAGTGTCAATATCGTAATAATTATTTTATATTGGTATTTATCCAAAGTTGTGTGTGTTTATATTATATTATAATTGTTGCTATATTCTTTATGACAAACTTTATGTTATTACTAAGATATAGTTGTTATAAGTTGAGAAGTATTTCCTATTAGGTACTGGCTATGAAAAAAAAACTGATATCATGCAGGTAAATAATACCAAAACCATGATTAACTTCTATACTTTAGTTTTGACTATAAGTACTTACGTGTTAAAGTTATTTTGATATTGACAATATTTTAGTAATTCAAGTAAATAGATGTGCCAAAGCAAAGCTAACGTTGCAATAATTTTACAAATTAACAAATGATAATTTATTATCTTTGCACTTATTGAGCTTATTTTTAACAGACTTGCCCTTATTAACTTTAAGAGTCAATTTACAGATATACTAATTAATTTCTATACATATAATTATCCTTGCTATTTTTATTCTTGCGAAAAATTGCTTCACAAAAAGTTAAGGATGTCTAACAGCAGGTAATTGGAGACATTATGCAGAACTTGTTGAGGTACTAGATTTGTTTTAAATACGTTTCGATGACGCTTGCGCATTACAACAACCGTGGTCACGAAAAATCTTTAGAACTATTGGAGTCTCATTATCACGAGAGAAATCGCCACCTACCCTCATTTGGTCTTGAAAAAACACAATGTTGTCATAGCGTTATACAACACTAATTGTAAAGACACCACTTCCACGAATCATACATAAAGATTCCTAGACGCCGAAATCATAATCCTAATTGAAATTACGATGTTTAATTTCCACAGCTTCCTGAAGCATTGTAATACCATTTAATAAAATTCTTGTCTACACCTTCCTCAAGCATTGTAAAAACTTTAAATTACTAGTTCTGGGATCAAGTAGATGCTTACCAATCATATGTTTATTTATGTATTTTGCAACAATTACAGTTGTGATGAGTTCTGTAAAACGGCGCGTCGGGAGGTAATTAAAAGATTTAGATTGCGATAAAGTCAAGTATAATGAGTTCACATCGCAAAAGCTTAACAATTATTGTAGGTAATTGACAGGTGTCTGAAGTTTTATATGCCGATGGAAACTTTGCCTACATCATTTTCGCCATAATAAAACTTATTTTTGTTGCTCAATACTTAATTAATAATTAAGAGTAAATTTGAACTTTGAGTAAAATTTTCAAAATAATTTGCGTTAAAAGAACATAGAAATGAATTAAATTGTCTAACGGCTATTTATTTTACACAACGACATATTTTCGCTACATTTTAGTCAATTTTGTTTATCAGCGCGTAGTTTATAACCAAAATACTAAAGTTATTCATTTAAATCTATCTTTTAAATGAAAAATTTCGAAAGAACATCAACATAAATTCATTCAACAACAATTAATTTTAAACACTACTTACTCAACCATTTTAATGTGACATTTTCAACAAAAATACACCAGAGCTCCATGGTTTATGACTATGGAATGAATATTATGGAGAAATAGTGATATGATTTCATAGAGACAATTTGTAACGTACCAACGATCAGTACACACGTACATCAACATGTTTATACATCATATCATTACATTCTATACTGATTAAATTTAATTATAAGAATTGTTAAATCATAAGTAATACCAGCTGAATTTATATTTTATCAAAATATACTTTGGCATTTGCAAAAAAAAAAACAATTCAATGTTACAATGGCGTCCGAGCCCACCCACGGATGGTGCCAGATCGTAGTCATTTTACAAAAGCCGAATGTTTGCTAGCGTACGCTAGCAACCACAAGTTAAATAAATGCCGGGCTACTATTAGCTTTGACTCATTGTGACTTCCACAGTCCGATAGTGAAAAGAGATGATACCAACAATATTAAAATATGAAATTGTGCCAAACGTGACAGTAGCGACTTTTTTCAGCGGCCACGCTACGATTGTACTACGAAAGAAGATATCAAGGGGTTGGGAATTGGCAAAATATGACGATTTTTATTATTATTCAGAAGAAGATATACTGAAATTACGCCTCATTATAAGATTAATTTAAATATACACATAAATGGTTCGCTGAAAAGAGTCGTAGCTGTGGCATTTCACAAAACAATTTATATTACCATGGTTTGTTTCATTTTTTTACCATCGAGCCACATAAGTTTGTGCCACAATCTTCATAGCAGCCTGTCATCATCTTTATTTGTGCTTGGAAGCGTGCACTAACAAACTTTTCTCTTTTATTAATTTAAGGAAGTCTGGCACCCATGAGTTGTAAATCTACAAAGTTTATACAAACAAATTTTTATCAAGCTAAAATGTGTAGCTGTTTTATGTAATGTAAAATCCACGAAATCAATGTAATTTTATCCCTATTGTAATATACACATACATGATTTTGAAATAATAATTGTATCCGTAGAATTATAGAATTTATTACGGGTTAGGACTTAGTTATTAGATTTAATCTACCTCATATAATTAAATGTTAGCGATATGAATGAAGCCATTTTAAATTTTACCTTGTTGGGTAGTTTATGAATAGGTAACAATTATGTAATTTAACGGAATGTATGAACGAATTGATATTTTTTCAATATCTGAAAAATGTTTAACAACACCAAATAAGAATGTTCGAATAAAACGGGTACCCATTTTTGAAATATATCTCTGATATCAACTTAAACTAATCTTGAAACTGACTTTAAAAAGTGTATTACGGCAAATGTGAAAGTTTGTCATAGCAAGTGTAAAACTTCTCAACGAGATTTAATTACGTTCCCGGCAATAAACTAGTATGAGTGCAGCTGCAGTAGTGGATGACTACATCCACTATAAAGCATACACAAGTTTGACTAGATGCCCCAAGTTGCCCTCACCGAATTCGTTCTGTCAAAACGGGCCTTTAAAAAAAATGCTTTACATTAAATATTTGACAATCAGAGATAGTTTAACTCAACTTGAGAGACCAACTCGAGGATAGTTAATAGCTCAATTTATGATCGCATTTTTATTGCAAATTAGTTTGTATATTTATGTATGATGTTACCAAAGCGAAGCTGGAACGGGCCGCTAGTTTTATTATAAAACATACTTACGAGTAATTTGGTCAACTCGTTCCCTAGTTTACAAGGTAGCAACACATTTTACAATTTATTTTTATAGACAGAGAGTTATTCTCACCGAGCCATATTTTTAATTATTTGAAAGCTCCTGCAAAAATCTACTTAATTAAAATGTACAACGTTCGTAGCAACAATGTCAATTCAATTTAGTACATAGTTAAAAGGGTATCCGTTTTATCTTTCAGTTAAAAAAGCTGTTAGTAGGTTTAAAACTGTTTGTGTAAAACAATGGCAAGTACGTACACATACCGTATTTAAAGCTTTAAATTCGTTTTAGCTATTGTCTACTTAAAACAAACATTAGTGATGTGTCAAAATCCATTTATTTTAAGAAATATTGACAAGAGAAAACTGGCTGGATTTATATCTTATCTACTTAAAACATGTGATGTCATCGACAGGCGAATAAGTCCTTACGAATTTGCTATGTTACTTTATTCTATAGAATATGCGCCACAGTCTTCTGCCGAAAGTTATTTATCATAAGAATTTTCTAGTATTGGTTAGTACAGTAATATGATAGTGATGCCACTGAGAAACGAATATAAAAAAAGCGAGGACGATGACGATACACGAAAGTCATAATGTATGTTTGTTGTACAGTAACATCTAAGTACCGCACCTTAATGTCGAGTTCATCAAGAACATCCAGGAAGTCTTAATAAAGTCGAAATTGTATTTATATTATAGCTACTAATGCTTGCCAACTAGAAATCCTTCCCATACTTAAGAATTTTCTTAATATTACCTCTGCGAGACGGTTTCAAAAGAAACAAAGAAGTGGCGTTAGATAAAAATTTTGGTGGACATTTTTCACGCAACACTTTCCAGCTTTTCCAAACTAAGCAATATATTACGTAATATGAGAATCATTTATCTGATGTAATACTACTAACATAATCTTAAATACATACTCATGATACATATGATATGTATGATTTTGATGTTATCCATTTAATTTAACAAGCCAAAGCTATGGAATAATTTTTGTTTACGTGAAATGTATGTGTTTTTATATAAAATAAATAAAAGAAGCTAATAGTAGACGTGGTAGAGAGATGTAATAGTAAAAAAACCTCAATACCGTAATCTTGTACTTAGTTTGGAACTATTTTGCTTTTTATGAAAACGGTTTACTACGGCGGTTAAAATGGATAATATTTTGGAGTATATTTCTGAAATTATCTTGGAGAAATAAAGTTCTTATTGCAAAATTCTAGTACATAGAACATAAACAAAACCGTTGCCATTGCTTTCCACTCCGGCTATTAAATATAATATAGGTTTAAAAGATTAGGAGATAGGTGAAAGTAAAATATCCCCACCTACTTGGACATTTTCATAGTTTAATGACGTTTAGGTGAAGTAAATAAATATGTAGTATATTTTCGCATTGACTTCATGAAAATTTAGTTCTTTTTTTATATGGAGCTGACGTCTTGGCTTAATTGGTAACGTGTCTATACACTGTGCCAGCTTCTCAGAAAGTTTAATTTAAACTAGTAAGCTTGCTTATAAGTTCGATTCCCTCGCAAGACCAATCTGATGACATAGTGAATGTGAGGCGTGGTGCCACTATTGATCTGTGTAGTACGATTACAAATGTGTCTGCTGTCATAACTGATATTCAACTGTTATCAAAACTCCATTTTTAGATTGTATTTTCTTAGAATTGCAGTTTTCTTGAAGTCAACTCGAAAATGATCGTGTTATCGAATATGTATTATGTTTTACGGGTCTTCTGGCTTTCCAGTTATGCATGTTACAACTTAGTAAAATAATATAAGCGAATAGGTATTTTGTAAGATTTTGAAGAAAGACTATTTGAAAACATCTACCTCATAATTTAATTTCGTTAAATAGAGTTTATACATAAGTTTTATTATCTTTTACAAATTCTAGCGATTATATTTCGATTCTACCTTTGCTGAACGTCGAATTTTCTTAAGGATTTTCTTAGAGTTTAAATTTGTTTTTTTTTTTATTATTCAAAGAAAATAAACTGAAAAAATATTTTAGTTTTTTTTATCCTGCTTCTTCTCGGGTGCTTGATTAGCTGTAGAGTTATGACTAATATGTAAAAATAAAGATGTAGTTGTTAAATAACTGGTAAGTAAAAACGAGAGAAACAGCGGTTGTGGTCACGGCATAAATAATAACATTAAACCAATGAAGATACCAACTTCAAATCCTTGTGTTCCGATGAAATCAAATGGGTTCTCCCTATTGATTCGCATAGTATCTTTAGCTCTAAAATGAAATGTCATAGAAATTGTCTCCTAAAATTAGTTACTATTAATAATCATTACACGGAAAATCACTTTTTTAACTAGTATATATGTTCGCACTTGACCACCATCTCGACTGATGTTAAACGATGATGCGGTCTACGATGGAGCGTGCTTACCTAGAAGAAAACGATTGATTGAATCGACACCAAGATTGTAACTATCGGGGAAAACCCACTCAGGGAATGCATTCCACAACCTAGACGTTCTTATCACAAAGTGAAGTCAAATCTCTTCGTTCGTGTTTTTGGAACATCAACCATAAAACGATGTCACTTTTCCCTATATATCGATTACTGCCCCTAATATCACTTGGCATAATGTTTATAATACTAATATTTAAAATCCATAACCTGAAACGCCCTAACTATTGAGGAACATAAAGTCTTATGCCATAAATGTACCTAGCTATAATGTCATAAGTTATATTTGCTCTAATATTATTCGACATTTTTGTTGTAACGAGGGTTTCTGGATCTAAATACAGTTAAGCATACATTTTTGATATAAGTTTTGTCTGTGTAGACTAGTAAACAGGGTCCACTTCGTTTTTAGCACTTTGCCGGCCGCTGCCTTCTGCGTTGCTGTGAGCGTGTGAGCATAACGCTCGCAAGCAACAGAACTTACCTAACCTAACGACTTTACTCTAGATTCAGTTTGGGTAACGAAAACGAAACAAAAAATTATACATATATATATATATTTATCTATAGGTAGTTAAAAAAACCTTGGAAAGTTAAGGCAAGGAGCTCAACCCGACATACCTCACCATGTCCCTGCATGGTGGGAATACGTAAATGTATTTCCTGCACATAAAAAGGAGCTCAACTTTGCTTAAAATAAACACATAGAACGCTAGGAATAATAATTGTTAGGGCATGAAAATATAGTTCATTAAAAAATATTAACAAGAAGTACTCTTAGTATGACTAGGAACAATAAGCATTTTAACCATTACGCACATGACGTTTACTACATGCAAATGATATGATAGCATACTCTTACAAGTATGGCTTTAAAAAGTATGCGCATCTAATATTGTGACTACAGCATATGACAAGACATGTATGCGGAACAACGATAGGCCTAAACATATTATGCGAATGAATAAGACACCATGCGGACCAACTATGTGACAAACATATGCGAATGAATAGGACACCAATCAAATTCAACCAAACAACTGGTAGTTCAAAACAAACAAATTGCTCACCTTTTTATACGTGATCACACAGAACTGCACCTACTGAACCGAAAGGATTGATTTTTGTAAGAAACAGACCTTTTGGTACTGTTGACTTCAGTCAGTGTCCGCTCCGGATCATTTCTATTTTCACAATATAGTGGAAATAGTTACGTATTATGTATATGTATTACTTATACGTTTTGAACTACCCTTTCGGCTTAGCACAGGTATTCGTAACCTAATACCTATACAGGATTATAGACAAATAGAAATAATACACAAATAACACATATTATGGGTAACACATGGTAAACGAGAAGTGGCGTCACTCTGAGATTTGTTTTAATATTTAAATATCCTCAGTGAGGATATTTAAGAACTGTTTTTGACGTGACAACGTCAATCGACTAACGCCAGCGCCAGCTGCATGTACGAAAAAGTGTCCCGTTATGTCCCGTTACGCTCATTTGACGCGTGCGCCGAATCTATCAATGTTTTGTTATGACGTTGTCACGTTAAACTATCGTCCGTAAACCAACCGAAAGACCAAAACTTTACACAAAACCAATTTTTTATGTCCTTTCTTGGTCCTCACTCTACCGACCATGATTTTTGTTGAAATACTGACTATAGTAGGTGTATTACAAAACTTGACTGAAGCCCAATGCTGTTTCTTTGAGTTCGTTTGATGTCACAAACGTCAAGATTTCCATACTGATTGAATAGGGCGTTTTCAAGATGCAAAAAGACCTGTCAAAGACAGTTCCCAATTTTACCATAGGTGGCGCCAATGTTATATTTTGTTAGAGAAATTTCACAAAAACAAACAATAGTGCCACATTTGGCAAAATTTAGAACAATCTTTGACAAGTCAATTTGCATCTGGAAAACGCCTCATTAGTTAGAAAATGACCTACGTGCTACTTTTATTTTCATTTATTAATAAATTTGGTCTATGAAATTCGTGTTTTAAATTGTGTGCGGATACAAGCTCACAAACTGACGTATTTAAAATATTGGCTTGAAATGCATTGATATAAATAAGAGTTCAATGTTGAAATGTGATTAGAAAACTATGCATGTAGTACCTATATCAAATGACGCCCTCTGTCGTAAGTGATACAATTCTGGGTGTTTTGCAAGAAAACCTGAGTAATAAGGAACTTATAAAAAGAAACTTAAATTAGTTAAGAGTTGCCGACAGATGGCGCTGAATCAACTGTTAGAGCCAAATCCAAATGCGTTTCAAACAAAACATTCAGCTAATATTTTTTTTACTTAGTTGACAATTAAATTTACCTTTTTATAAACACTAACACTTCTACTCTTTCGAGCATCACAAAGTGAATGTTATTTTTTTTCTAATAATCTGCGTTTGCATGAAATCATGTTTGAAGAACTACAAACGTGGTATGTGACGTGAAATAGATGTCGCCACAGTGAGACATTTGGGGTGAGTTTGGTTAATTCATTTATCATGAATTTGGTGTAAGTTACAATTTCGTAAGTAATTTCAATGAAACCTGAATACACATTAATATTGAAATAAATGGTGCAATAGGAATTTGAGTAGTAGAGATACTAAGTTTATTAACGATTGTGGGATTTTTGGTATTTATTACCTTTAATATTTATTACCTAGTTGTAAGCATTTTCTTGCTTGAAACAAAATTACCTAATGAGGTGTTTCTGAATGTATTTAAATTGAATGGTCAGTTCTATTTTCGGAATAACACAACCATGTCAATGTGCTTTAGATAAAGTATATTTTCACGGCTTAGTAATTTATAAATGATCTAATAAAACAGTTAGTTAGTTATTTTTTCGTCTTTATGGATTTTATTTACCTCAATCAAAAGTTGACACATACTAACTATTAAAATTAGATAAGAATTTAAGGAGTTATGAATTAAAGGTAAATGATTAATATGAGATGTATTCACAAATCATATGTCAAGTACATCAAGGTAATGAGTTTCTGCAGAAAGCTGAACATGACCGCGAGTGAGCGACGGCGGTGGCACGATGTAAGGGCGGGTGAGGTGAGGGGGAGAGCCAGCGCGGAGATGTTACGTTTTTGAGCGGAACCGGGCGAAGATGGGCGAAGGATGCAGTACCGAGGGGCGCCGCCCGCGCGCCCGCACCCGCCCCGCGCTGACGTAACGCCGCTGCCGCGTCCGCCCGCCCTAGTATCCGCGCCGCGCTCTCACGGTGCCAGCCCGCACGCCGCGCCCTGTACCTCAGTGCTTACCATTTGACGTTTCACATTTTTGCGCTCTGATCACGAACTTTATCAGTGTATGAGGTGCTTGACGATCCGGTGCCTATTATTACGATATCGTAATCTTACGCACTAATATCAACTCTATATGTAAATATTCGACACCGCCCTTGAAGTTTCACATGCATCGGTGTCATTCTCAAAAGGATTGTAGCGTTGTAAAACTTCTTTAACCTGCTGACGACGATATTTTGAATTTAGGAGATGAATAGGAGTATATTTGAATTGGCTGTAGGGATTAAACGGTGATAGAATGGTAAACAAAACATTGTTGTAGTGACATCGATCAAGAAAACACTAACCAAATTATCTAAAATGTATGCTAGGTCTGACAAATTTTCTAATTGTTAAGATTTTTTAAGCGAGGACACAGAATACGGAATATAATATTTGAAATTGGAGCTTCTGCGAGTAATACATTAAAAGGTAAAATACTCAGAAGCTCCTTTTCGAGTCTCAAAATGACACTGCTCTTTTAGGCTTGTGTCTTTCCTGAAAAGTGACATAAAAAAATAACATACACCTACAGTCAGTATCAATCAAAATCAAATTCTATATCGCATTGGTATCATGCCACGGTAAGTTAGATGTTATTGACCATGAAGAGCGTTCGTAGTGTGAACATTTAAAAGCTTTTTAGTCTCTTAGAGGCATCATCTTATGCATCTTCTGTATATCCGAGCTCCCAGACTATGTCTTCTGGCGACACTCGTTCATGATCATTCATTTTCATTGTAGTTTTATATACTGCAGTATTGTAAGTGGCCTTGATATTAGATGAATGTGTTCCTTATTTTTGCGTTTCAACAGATACACGTTAAATTAGATTCACGGATCTCAAGTGCTTGAAATTATTAAATTAGATCGGAATCTGCTGCAGAACACGATTGGAACAAAACTGTTATTTAGTTTCATGATTTATTTAGCACCGTGAGATCAACTTAAATGGATATTTTAAAGAATTAAGCGTAATCTAACTCGAATCTGAATTTAGTCACACCACCAAATATTTCTTTAGTTAGCTGCGTCCTCATGCAATTTTATTTAATTGTTGATTGTTAGGTTCACCGTCTTTCATTCATGGAATCCTAAAATACGGACATACCTATATCTATAAGTAAAATTTTATCGTGATAGCCTTAAATTGTACAAGGATATGCGTAGGCGATGCTATTTGTCATAAAAATCACCTGTTTTATTTGAAAGTACACTCATTTTTGGGAGATTGCTATCTTCATGTTAGCTTTAACAATTAACCAAACCTGAACTATATCCTCGCGAACCTAAGCAACAAAATGATTATGATTGAACGCTTTATGTGTTTTTATATTTGCCTTCGGTATTAGTTATTCTAACCGTATCATATTATTGTATCCATCTGATTTAACCCTTTTAAAGATTTAAATTATTCACTAAATTAATAGTTTTTTTTAGACACGTAAACATGGCTAAAGGCGAAGCCATTTCAAAACTTGTATTAATATCCACAATTTGTGCTAAATGTTACGATTATTTTCTATGAAAAAATTTAGGATCATTTTCAATGTCAATGCGCAAAAGTTGGACAATCTTAAGTACCACTTGAAGCTTCCCTGCCTCGTCCGGCGTCACTTTCCGTCAGCATTAACGATATCAGCTGTCGAGCTTAAGTGACTTCCCTTTTCTCAGTTAAGCACCTGTGAAGCTATCGTAACAGCAAACACAACTTGACTCACCTATACAGTAAAGTGTGCTTGTACTCTTCAACTTAATTTACGGGTTTTCGATCTTCGTGTATTTTAATAAAAAACAATTTTCGTTGGAAAATTCTATAAAATATGTATCTATTATGACTCCGTAAAATATGTTGTTCTGCCGTATATATTATTTTCAACGAAACGAAGTGTCAAAGTGAAGTGACATTTCATGTGAATAATTTCGCGTCAGTGAACGACGGTTTATTAGAAATTTTTGAAGTGATAATAAAAAATGCTCGTACCTACTAATACGACTTAAAATCGGTCAAGCTGTTTCCCAAGGAGTACGAACACAAACATCGTAAACGACGCGAATTTTTTTTATATATTATTTACAATTTAGATACAAATATAACGACAGTTAAAAGCATGAATAGAAATCTATCATTAGGATTAGGAGGCGCCACTAAAGTCTTTTTAAAAGTAATTATATTTCTACTGGTATATAAACCTTCATTAACATAAAATTATGTGCTACGACGACATATAAAAGATGAATTACAAGACAAAAAAGCGATTAAAAACTCAAAGACTCTATGCGTTAAACGACGTTTTATGATTAAGTTTCAACTGCACATTATAAGCAGACAGTCGGGCTACACCCATGCAATCTAAACGTAACATCTACCGAAACGTACGGGAAATATTGAACGTACATTTACATGTTTCTTTCGCTTAAATATCCGTGCTTAAGGCCAGGTAGTTCTGTCAAATTAGGCATTTAACGCTGTCTTGTTCTCGCGACCGTCACCGACCGCGCAATCGGTGCCACAGTGCAGAAATAACATTAAAATATTGGACAATGTAATTTAAACTCATTTATTGTTCAAGATTTTTTTATACTAGTTAGTGATAACAATTTTGTAAATTGTGAAGTGATAAGAGTTTTTTACCGGAAGACGCAGTGTTGGACGGCCTCCCACTAGATGGACAGATGACCTCATAAAGGTCGCTGGAAACCGCTGGTTGCAGGTTGCGCAGGACCGTTCGTTGTGGAAATCTAGGGGGGAGGCCTATGTTCAGCAGTGGACGTCTTGCGGCTGATGATGATGATGAAGAGTTTTTTTGATATATAAACGAAGAAATATTAAATTTATCTATACTCGTAGATATACAAAACTCAACCTTTTCTTTTTGGTCACACTATAAGTTGAGAACGGCTTTTCCAATTTCATGCATCTTTATAAAATGTTTCTTAATAATTCATAATTTCGTCAAAAATTAAAAAAAATGTGCTGAAACGTAATGAAAGGCCAGTAAAAATAGAAGGTTTTTTGGTCAACTTTGCACTAAATTTCTAAACCAATTTTTTTCTATGAGGTAAAGATCACTTACTGAGCATAAAATGACAAAATGCTCACAGATCCAGGTAGAGCTTCAAACGCCAATTGAAAAAAACTGTTTTAGCCGATATGTTGGGAACTATATATTTTGACAATAATTGTAGAAAATAAAATGTTGCCTCTTTTGTTGCTAGTAAACTTTTTTTTGTAAAACTTACCGTTTACGATTTATAACCCATTTAATGATACGATAGCGATGATGCCGATAATAGTGGATGAAAATGATGTGGTCTACGATGGAACTTGTTTCTCTAATAGAAACAAGCACAGTGTATATACCTCGTAACCCCAAGGTTCGAACCTTCGACAAAAACCCACTCTGGCAATGCGTTTCACAGCTTAGTTGTTCTTATTACAAAAGTGGAGACCAAACTCTTCGTACAACTCTTCAATCATGATGATGAACGGTGCTGTTTATTCGAGCAACGAGCAATATGATAGAATAACTTTAATTTAAAAACCCCGACTACAAAAAAATCTACTCGTAAAAAAATATTACCTACTATCTAAGGACACTTTGGCGAGTCAGACTAGTCTTAGAATATCTTAGTTACCAAAATCCATCCAGCCGTTTGGAAGATATGTGGAAATAAAAGATTTACAAACATAAAAGATACGCGCGAAAAACATAACCCTTCTTCCATTCCGGTAAAAAGGGACATGTTTATGCTACTGGGAACAGAATTCACATCTTATTATTTTTACATTGTTATCATCAAATTTGACATAATAAATCGTAATCGGTAAGTTCGAAAAAAAAGTTTACTGGCAATAAAAGATGGGAAATTTTATTTTCTACAATAATAATAGGTTTTATAACTTTTTCAGAAAATCGGCTAAAAACGTTTTTTTCGAGCTGGCGCTTGAAGCTCCACGTGGATTTGTTATTATTTTGTGATTTTATGCTCCGGAAATGATTCTAAACCTTATATAAAAATACGAATCGGAAATTTAGTGCAGAGTTAAATTCTACGAGTAATTTTACTGCCTAAAAGGCTTCTTATCAAATTTGGTCGAGTGTCTAAATTTCTATGAACAATATTAACATTTTCATAAAAAAAAGAAAAAACAATAAATTTTGGTGGTGTCACAAACTTGGAAAAGAAATAAAAAAATAAAATTTTTAACAAAACCATACGTGTATCTATGGAAAGGTGTTCAAAATTGTATTGAAGTTCCTAACATTTTTTTTCTAAATTGAATAGTTTGCGCAAGAGTCTCTTCCAAAGTGGTAAAATGTGTATGTGAGGACTTTTCTTCCAAGTACTAAGTACCTTACTACCAAAGAATTTACCTAAATGGCATATAAAAAAAAACATTTATGATACCTAACTTGCATTTATATTAGGGGATTTCTCCCCACTCATTATTTCCTTATCCCGATCGCTGATTTAACGGACGAATATTTTACCGATACTTATCTATTTTCCATTGCATCCGCATTGAATTTTTTACTGATGTGTTATCGACGTAAGTTTTTTGAGACTCCCCTTTTGGTCTACAACATAAAGTAAACAGCGTACTAATTAGTATCAGCGTGTATTTGCAATTCCAATGAAAACGGTATCAAAAATCAAGACCATAGCGTGCTTCACTAGTAATACCTACTGATATTGTTATATGTACTGTGGCACTATGATCGTAATATTTAAAATTTATCGGATTTCAAAATTGCAAAATCAAGCACAGGCCCGTCGTCCGTGAGCGCCAAAACGCGACTGATCAGGCCTGCCGAACGGCGCGCTATATATATGCTAGATATTAAAACATAGTGAATAACTGATACTTTTTTATCAAGTCAAACTCTGCGAATGCATCTATAACTTTTTAGTGGCTTTCGTTGAGTACAAAAATTTAGTAAAAAAATTAATTAGTTTAGTCATAAACTTGAAAAAACTTTTTGAAAAGGGGTAACTTTGGGATTTTTTTCTATCAAGTAAAATTCATTAAATCGTGTTACTGACTGCGAATTGCACTAGATTAGATCCTTAACTATTACATATGTTTTTTTCAGAGTTTAATACAATATTTTAAAGGTCTTAAAGTTGTTTTAAAAATTCAAAATTACGGCCCACACGCCCTTAAATCCAAGGAATGGGTCTTTTGACAATTAGAATTTATTCTGCATTTGGGATTTAATGAGCCTGTTCATAAGTGATTAATGTTGGCTATAATATAAAATGCAAATAACGAAATAGAAAATAGTGGTCTCGACTTTTAATAGATCTTCAATCCTTTTTATACATTTGTGAAATAAATTTAGTAATAATTTATTCTCTCTGAAAAAACAAAACAAAAATAGGCTTCAATTTAAAATTAAATTCAGAGACTCGACCAAATGTCATAATCACGACACGACGGCCAGATAAATGAAAACAAATTTTAGTTATTTTGTTGGTATTTCAAAACCATCACAACGATTCCGATAAAATTTATATGGGACAGAACATTTATTAATTTATTACAGACATTTATTAACAAGAAACAACAAAATTAATTCCAATTGGCATAGCTACTCGTATCGCGCAAAATACACACAAACAAGAACAAAATTAAAAATTTTGATTTACCCCCCCGACTACCTCAGATTTGTAATTTGTACAACATTCTACTAGCATTTTCATTTGATACCCATATTGAGGTAGTAGTAATAGAAGCAATTTATTGTATTCTACTAGTCAAGCCCTTTCATTTGATACCCTTATTGAGGTAGATTGTGAATCTGGAATCGATATTAACCAAACATAGCTAAGAACATCTGCATAGAAATTGACCCGCAAATTTAAAAAAAACGCAATGAAATCGGTTCATCCGTTTGAGCTCTACGGCACCTCAGACAGACACATATATAGACAGACAGACAGACAGCGACGTTAGACTTATAACACCTCTTTTTTTGTTGGGGGTTAAAAAGACAACATACAATCGAATTGAGAACCTCCACCTTTTTTAATGTTACAAGCATAAAACAAGAACAATTATTCTGCTCGTTTGTAGCTTTATTTATTTATACCACTTTTAGACCGAGAATTGTGTGATGTTTATGGAATACCTTGGCCTATACCTATAGGCCACGGTATTCCATATCATGTTTACCTAGAATATCTGCATATATAGTCTTCATTAAAATTTCCGAATTCCCGAAACCCGAATCTAGATACACGGTAGTGTGGCCAGCCAAGTTCATTCTAGAAAACTGGCGAGCCGCACCATGTGTAATTATTACACGATGAAAAAAGGCCGCCGGACGCGGCCGAAACTCGAGTCGGATTGACCGGACGTACATACGTGAGTGTCCCGTTATCAAATTAAATATTACACGGACCATTTGGAGCTACTTTTGTCCTCCTCATAACTAAATAAACTACAAAATCTTAAACCTACTTCAAAACCACTAATAGGCACTCAAAAGCGAAAAATAAATTAATATCATTATTAAAAGCACTACTCGCTCATCTATTAAATTTGTAGTCGGTGCCAGTCATATAAAATTTATGTATTTACCTAGTTTTCTTACCTACCTTTTTAACCTATTAATCTTTTGTAATCCGAACATAAATTATGAGTTTTAGTGTTTTTAACTAATAAAGTAAGAGTCAAGTTACTGCAATAGTGTAGGTATGCATACCTACACTGTTGCAGTACGACAAATATTGAAATAATAAGAAGTAATCGCAGATAACAACGTAATAATTACTATAAACGAAAGTAAACTATCCTTTTATTTTATAAGTCATGAGGCATACACCAACCCGCATTGGGTGCCAGCGTGTTGGATTAGGCCCTGGACACACTCACTGCGAGAGAGGTCCCCTAGTCCCAGAACTGAGCACATTAAGTGGGATGCATAAGTACTATATATGTGCTATTTCGGACTGTAATCATAGAATATATATAATATAACCGGAGTTGATCGGTCAATCCGACTCGAGTTGCGGCCGCGTCCGGCGGCCTTTTTGAAGGAGAGTGCACGTGAAGCCACCGCGCGCGAAACTCGAGTCGGATTGACCGACCGTATATACGTGAGTGTCCCGTTATCCAATTAAATAATCACTTTTATATTCAATCATTGTACATAATCAAAAATGGGCTAGTCAATACAAATCAGTATTGACAAGTAAGTACTTTAGAGCTAGATGGTAACCAGGGTATGATGATGGAATTGATGGTAGTCGGTAATTAAACGACATAGCCACATCAAGTTTGGGGCAACATGGTAACCTGTTTCGGTAGTGTTAGGACTCTTGGCAGAGTCCGCCTGGGGAAGTACCACACCTTTGCCAGTTATTCTACCACCAAGCAGTAATGGGCAAACATTACTGTGTGCCGGTTTGAAGGGCAATGTTTCCAGAGAAATTACAGGCCTTAGAGTAATAACATCTTAGATCTCTGGGTGACGAGCGAAGTGCTAGGTAATAATTTGGACTCTTCATGTTCCAATAGCTGCGTGTCACTGTGCACTGTCATGTGGCAGGCATGTTGCTTACCATCAGGCACATGTCCTGCTCGTCTCGTCACTTTTTTATTTAAAAAAAAACTAGGGTCTGATGAAGGAACTGGTAAGCAGTCAAAAGAAATCAGAAATTTAACGACATAGCCCCATCGAGTTTGGGCTCGTTTGTTTTGTATTGACGAGTGCATTGGCGAGAAATGGTAACCAGATTCTGATGATGGAACTGGGGAGTAGTCAAAGGAACTCACCAATTAAACGACATAGCACCTTGGAGTTTGGGCTCCTTTG